>JSYX01000825.1:0-11726 GCA_000787465.1 Thermomucor indicae-seudaticae | reverse complement strand
TAAAGCGTGGCGCAAATTTCACTCGAAGTTGACGCAAAAACTAGCAACAGAGGACGCAAAAAGTTATTCAAAAACCAGTATTTTTGCCCTGCCATCAGGGCAAGTCATTGAACTTGACGAGTTAGAGACAAAGTTGCCTTAAAAAGCGTCATCAAAATTTTCAACCACTGAAAATCCAGTATTTCTCGGGGTTCAACGCAAAACGAGTGGAGGTTGTCGCCCTTTCTTCCACATTTTTTTCCTTGATATAAGCCGAGGAGGAGCACAAACACAATGAATTCGTCCGAGAACAACTCGACAGCATCAAGAGGGGTCATGTCTTCATCTGCTTCTGGGCAAAATGATTTGAAGAAACTCAAGTCCAAATACGGCTCAAAATTGTCTACACTCAGAGAACTCTTTACAGATTGGTCAGACGAAGATCTTCTTTTTGCCATTCAAGACGCCGATGGCGATCTGGAACTCACGGTTGACCGCATCAGCGAGGGTAACTCCAGGACGGACACGCTTTCGGCTTGGATCCTTCCTAATGATGACAACAACAACAACAATCTTTGTAGGACATGCGGTTCAGTGGGGTGAAGTCAAGTCAAAGAAATCAAAGAAAGAAGCAGCAAACAAAGCAAAAGCTTCTACACAGCCACCATCTTCACAGACAATGTCATCAATGCCGCAACCACATCGCACAAGCGAACGGCAATCTGGATCAAAGAGTTTTAACAATGAGTCAGCTCGACGAGGTAAATTGCGTTGTGCTTCTTTTGCGTCAGCAAAAAAGAGGACTTAATTTTTATTTCTGCAAAGGCGGGGGCGGATCAGCATATCGAAGTGGTCGCGGTAATAGGGGACTCCCGACACACCAACCATCACATCAACAAGTCGCCTCCTGGGGAAAGCAAAGTAAGCCGATTCAATCTTCAGAGACGAATGCCGTCGATAAAGGAGGTTCTTGGGCATCCATCGCATCGGCCCCTAAACCTCAGCCAGCAACGACAAACGATAACTCATGGAACGACGTTTCTGCTAATAATTCGTGGGAGGCACCGACGTCCACGTCAGATGGCTGGGGAGCAGCAGCAGCCTCCACTGTGAACGATGAATGGTCCAAACCATCATGGGATACTACCACTGAAACATCTGTAAACCACTCGACTCAAAACCATGAATCATCCGAAACAAAGAATAATTCATCTATATCCGCCGAACCTACCCCTTCATCACCAGCCCCCAAGACCTGGGCAAGTCTATTAAAGTATGTGCACAGAATCTCCGATCATAATGGGTTTAGAAAGCCTTAACAGCGCCATTAACAGGTCTAAGCCCAAACCCGAACCAGCACCAGAGAGTCAAGCAAAACCTGCGCAGGTGGAAGCGCCCGCGAAAGATGAGTGGAATACCCCGATCACTAACGAAACCGAGAACCGGAATGTTGCAGAGGTGGATGGATGGGGTGATCCGATCAAAGACAACTGGAACACAACCACAGAAGCAACACAAGATGGTTGGAAAACAACGTCAGATGCAACTGTTAATGAGAGTTGGAATGCCGTCGCTGAATCGACAACGCAAGATGGTTGGCCTCAATCCGAAACCACCAAGAATGACACGTCGACGGACGAGAAACAAGATGAGACAAAGGAAGCAGTGCAAAGCGCTGAAGTGGCAGAAACCCCGGCCGAGAAGCCTGCTCCTGAGGACAAGGAACCTTCACCACGTGTCGCTCCTACAAAAGTAAAACAACCCATTGGTCGCCGACTGAAGCAAGACGCACCTGTCGTTCTGCCAACTAGCAGCACCACGCTTACCAGCGTAGATGTGAAATTTGGTAGTCTCAGCCTGGATGATACTGCCGTTGAATCTACAGAGACCGAAACTCGGTACGTGAGCGTGATTGATCGCTGTTTGAGCTGAGGAATGTATTTATATCTTTCCGGTAGGGCTACAGAATCCGAGAAAAAACAGGAGCAACCTTTGGCCACGCAAACTACGAACGAAACGCAGCAACAGGGATTGTTGGACCGCTATCCTGCCGCAGCTGCATCGTCGTCTGCTGGACAAAACAATGGATTGGCTGGAGTTGACGCGCTCACTAATCAGGCTCCTTATCTTAAGCAGCAGCAGCAGCAGCAGCAGGAGACGCCGTCGACCTATATGGCTCAGCAACAACAACAGCAGCAGCAGCAACAGCAACAACCGCCAGCATTGCAGCAGCCTCATATCCAGCCACAACAACAGTACAATATGGAGCACCTCACGTCTACATATAACTCCTATTTGCTGAATCAGCCTCCTGCCGGTGTTTCAGGTTTTGGCATGAACCCTATGGGATCTCTCCCTGATTATGGAATTTACGGCACAGAAGCGCAGCGCGCGGCTGCTCCTATAGTATGTCCTGTAACATATGCGTTATTATATCAGCTCCTTAACTTAAATTACGCGCTGCACAGGGCTATTACGATCCAGTTGCTTTCAGCAATTCGCCTTCCGTGACGGCGACTAGTGGGTATCAGGCTCGAGACAAATATAACCAGGATGCTACCGCTGCTCAGACGTCAAACGCGCAAACACAAACTGTGCCTCAGCAGACACAGCAAATGTACCCCAACGTACCGTACTACGCAGCGGCTGCACAGTATTATTATATGCCGAACCATTTCGGATACCAACAGTCTGCTTACGGACAGCCGTTTTTGAATAAGAGCATCTATCCAATGTATCAACCATCTGGCAAGCCAGGTGGATCAGCTGTTTCGCCGTATACTGCTGCCGGTGCTGCTGGCGGATCTCCCTATGTAAACCAAGCACAGCATTTGTATAACCAGTCAATGTCTGGTGCATCTGGATACGATGAAGTTTCTGCGTTGCAGCACCATTTTGGTGGTGGTCTTCATGAGTATCATCACCAGAAGCCATCGTCTTATGGCGGACCTCAGCTGCAAGGATTCCTGGGTAACCTTTCGAATCAGCAGCCATCCCCTGGGGGTGTAGTGGTACCTCAGCAAGCAACGGCGGCAGCAGCAGCAGCAGCAGCACAGCAAGCGCCCCAAGTTGTGCCACAGCAGGCAGGAGGACAAGCCAAGGATGTAAATAATGCACAGTACAACAAGCAGCAGACACCTCTTCCGCAACCGCAACCGCAACAACCACACCAACACCTACAACAGCAGCAGGCTGCTTATCCGCCTTCCAACTTCTTTAACCATCACCAACAACAACCACAACAGCACATGTTTTATCCTCATCATCCACAATTCCCTGTGCATCATCCTCAGCAGCAGCAGCAGCAGCCGCCCCAACAGCAGCAAGGTCGTCAACAACAGTATTGGAACCAGTAAAAAAAAAGACGAAGCAGTTATCCCCTTTTTTGTGTTTCCCCCCTCTTAATTTGCTTATCATGCATGTATATTGTACATAGAGACAGCCAAATGTTTGGATTAAAAAAAGAAAGGGCATGACAAGTAATTTTCTCTCTTTTCTATTGAATAGTTAGTTAGTACAAGGAATGGTTCTATACAAAGAGGAGGAGGAAATAATGAAGGGTGGTTTATTGCTATCTCAATTTTTCTTTATGACATGCTTCCGAATAGTTGTTGCTGTCCACTACCCTTTGGATGCGGGTTATTTAACGGAGGTGATGTAGTTGCAATATGTAAAGAGTTTGTTGGCAAGGATGGCGGCGACGTCGGCGGCGGGAAGAAAGGATGATGAGGAGGTGTATTGGACGATGGCCGGAGTGCGACTGCTGCTGCTGCTGCCCTTGTCGATCTAAGAGCCGGATCATACCGTACAATATAACCATGATGTGCATGATTGATACACTGAAAGCCGCTCATGGGTGAATTGATCACGTCGTACAGTTCTCGTATGTCCACGTGTGAATCGTAATACATGTCACATAGCATTCGATGTAACTGGACTAAGGTATGGAACTGCGAAGGACTCATAAAGTACTTGGTCTGTGTGATCTCGTCAAGTTTGTGGTATGCAGCCCTGGCTCTTTCAAGAATCGTAGTCGTACGATCAGCCTTAAACAGACAGATCAGAAAACTCCTGTCGATTGAAATATTCGTTTTACTTACTAGAACATCACCGAAGAGTCGACCATGGACATTGTCTGACAAAGCGGTAGAGGCAGTCCAACCTAAAAGTGCCTATCGTTTAGCTACTACCAAAAGAGCCATTCATCAGTCTTTTTACCATTGGTCCAGCCAGCACTGGCACTTTCCAGTGAAAATCGCCGTTCTATGGGCTTATTGGCTCGTTGTTCTGGTTTAGCAGTAGTAGCAGCTAAGGATTGTATTAACAAACTTGCCATTCTCCATACGGTAGAGGACAAACCTTTTTCACCAAACAAGAAGTTTGAAAAGAAAGAGTTTGCTGTATCTCCTTCACCGGGTCCAAGTGGTCGTTTCCCGCTACTTTTGCCGCTACTGCTGCTCTCATCAGCACTCATTAATCGCCCTGTTCTTGATCCAACCGGGCTTCCTATTGGTCCCGCATTGTTAGCGGATGACGACCGCCGTCCTCCTCCGCTGCTCAGCGGTTGACCGATTGGTGCGATGTTACTAGTAGCACTAGTCCTTGAGATAACTTTACTACTACTAGCTTCCCCAAGACCAACACCAGGAGTGTCGAAAGGCGGTATGCGGTTATAGCCGACTGGTAATATGCCTCGATCCGTGGGCGATAACAGTGGCGCATAACCAGCTGTAGGACTGGTAGCCGGTTCGGCTAATCGATTCGATCCGATAGGCGACATAAAGTTAAGAGGTAAGAGAGGATGAGGTTGTTCTGCTGGTGGTGGCGGTGGCGGTGGCGGAGTTTGCTTATATTCATTTCCAAGAAACGGGCCGAGAGGAGTTGTTGAGGAACCTCCTACAAGAGCATCCATCAGGGATTTTTGCCTCGCGGTTTCATCCATGGGTCGAGTAGCTGAGACCCCGGAAGACACGACTGGACTGGTGCTAGAGGTTTTGGAGGTCTCGGCTATTATTATTTTGGACTGCTGTTGTTGTTGTTTCCGTTCCCTTTCCTCGGCCTCTTTTGCTAAACGCTCCTCTTCAGCTTTCCGCTTGGCAGCTCGGGCCTTTTCCTCCTCTTCCTTCCGTTTCCGTTCTTGTTCTTCGCGTTCTCGACGCTCTTTTTCCTCGCGCTCCTTCCGAGCTTTCTCCTCGCGCTCTCTTCGTTCTTTTTCTTGACGCTCTTTTTCCTCGCGTTCTTTTCGTTCTTTCTCTTCTCGCTCTCGTCGTTCTTTCTCCTCTTTCTCTTTCCGTTTCCGCTCTTTTTCAGCGGCCCGTTCGCGTTCTTCCTTCAACCGTCGACGTTTCTCCTCTTCTTTTCGTATCCTTTCCTCTTCTCGTTGCCGACGCTCTTCTTCCTTCTTTAACCGTTCCTGTTCTCGGCGCTGTCGTTCCTCCTCAAGCTTGCGCTCGCGTTCCAATCGGGCTGCTTCCTCTTCAGCCTTACGTTGAGCCTCTTTTGCTAGTCGCTCCTCTTCCTTTTGTTTCTTTAGTTGACTACAAAACGGTCTTTAGGTAAGGCTATCATCCGAACGCAATACGTCATGGCATACCGTTTCTTATCCTTTTTACGCTCTTTTTCTCTTTGTTTCTTCAACTCTCTTTCCTGACGCAACCGATCTTCTTCCTCTAACTCTTGGATTAATCGTTGCTGCCGCTCCCGAGCAACTTTTTCTCGATAAGCAGCCAGGACCCTTTGCTCAAACATGCGTGCGGCAAAGACTTGGAACATCCTCCGTCCTTCTTCCATACGCTGTTCATTCGTTGGGCCGTCCTGTGTAAGAAAGGAAAGATATGAGCCTTCATCTGCGCTTATTTTAACAACGCGAAAATGAATTGAGTACCTCCTCTTCTTCGTCTTCGTACGCCTCATCCTCATCCTCGTCAACTTCATCATAATACTCATCAGCTTGTTCTAAAGCTTCTTCTTCCTTTTGCATTCGACGTTCCGCTAACCGCTCCATCATATCCAAGAATTTGCGACCGTCATTTTTAAGCAAATCATCTGCAACTGTCAGGATTCCGCCTGCAATAAATTGTACAACAGTTTGAATATCTCCATTCTTTGAGCGATAGAGTACAAGAAAATAGTAGCACACCTTTAACAGTAAGGCTGCTGCCAAAGTTGAACTGGTCTAAACATGAAGAAGTATTTGCGGTATACGTTACGGGAAAATGTGGAGCATCACCGTCGTCTGATGCGGCATCGGACTGATCGTCAGACCGGCTCGCACCGTCATCGTCATCGTCATAATCGTCATCATCGTCGTCGAACAGGTCGTTTCCATTCTCATGACCAGTATCAGAGGTATCGTCTCCTTCGGTTATTTCAGACTTCCCTGAGTAAAGCCGGGTTTGTTGCTGATGATTTGCATACTGCTCCAATTCTTCATAGTAAGCATCGTACAAGACTTCAAGTTCGTCTTCAATAGCCGTTCTGTTATCATTCATTAATATCCATGTTGTCCGTATGCGCGAAAAGAAGAATTTTACCTCTTTTTTCCGCATACGGAGCAATTACAGCTATGCTTCTGTTGTTCCTTCATTTTCCGAAGCACGGCCTCCTTTTCAACCTTGACGAGCGATCTTCGCTCTTCTTCACCCAACTGCAACCAGAATTCTCGAATGTTTTGTCGTTCTTCAACGTTACTTGCATTCGACCAGAACTCGTCACTGCTTTTTTTAGCGTTTGAGGACGACCCTCGACTACTATTGACGAGCCAATGTGATGATTCGTCTGCTGCTACAGCTTTTGATTTCTGTTTCTTTTTCTTTTTCCGTTTTGTTGATGACGACACGGCATTATTTGTCGTGGACGATGGTGGCGCTGTACACGGTTCTTCTTTAGGTTTCGGTTGCTGCTGTTCTGCTGCAGCATTATTTTCGTCTTGTGGTTTCGGTTTGGCCGTTGTTGCAGAAGTAGGATATCGAAATGAAACGCTGCGTTCGCGTGAACCAGAAGTGGGTATTTTGCCTGACGAATGCATTGACTTTGTCATTTGCATAAAGATCCAGATGAAGAAGAGGTCGATCACAAGAGTGATTAGGGCAGTCGGACAGACTAGATCGTGAGCAGTTTTGCAAAGGAACTCGATGATGTACGCTGCCGTGAATTCTATGAATGCGTCATTGCCATAAAGATCAATATCCGGGTTCCTTGTGATTTCCCCACACCACCGAGAAGAAACGAATCAAAAACCAAAAAGAACCTTGAAATCAAGGACAGAAAAAAGGAAGCAATGCTTACCGGTTGTGATGTTCAAAGCCAAGAGAAAACAAGATGAGAGGGGGAAATTCGTCTTTCTTCCTTTTTAGCCCTCAATGTTCGAAAAGGGACAGCTTTTTGGCTTGTAAGAACCACCAAAAATCGCCCGGCCAAGCGCTTTTTGCACCCAAGTTTTCTACACCGCCTTGTCTTGATTGGCTGGTACGGGTTCCCGCTCTGGACAGTATCGTTCCACGGCTTTGTCTGCGTAATCAGGACTGTATGTCCGGAAGCTCGGACTCACGACTTTGAGAATGAGGAAGTCATGTTGCCGGAAAATACCACGCTTGGATTCTCGGATAAATACCAATCGATTAGGCACCAGGGATTTCATATAAAGTGTTGCCAATGCAGGAGAATCAGAAACCCGACCATGGGCTGATTTTGGGAGCTTGTCAATGCTCCTTTCCTTTTACAAGCTGTTCGCCCTCGCTTGGCTCGGGAGAAGCTTCCTCCACCAACTCACCCGCACACACGCCAGCGTAACCCCTGCTTCCACAGTTTTCGCGCTCAGTACTACCACAGGCAATATCTCTTCTCGTTAAAGTCATGTACATTTACACCATCCGAAGAGGTGACGGACATTGGGTTATCCGGCTCTCCAGAAGCCTGTTTCACCTGCGATAAGTCCCATTGCTTTACTGCAAAGCCGCTATAGTATGAAAAGGCTGTAAAATTATACAAGTTTGCATGAAGGCCGCTCTAACCGCATTCCAGTGTTGTTGTTACCATTGTCTTCGCGTAAGACATGAGCTGGAAGGCGTTAGAGTAGCTGGCAAAGCTTTTCGCTTAATATCCGTCGCGAGATGTCGAAGATCTATGTTAAGTAGGGTGAGCTGTCATGTAGCGACTGCACGCAATTCGTGCGTAACCAACTTCATTTCGTAACAGCATTAGCGAAATCCTTGAAGTGAAAGACAAAAAAAATAAAAAGTTCACGGTCTGGCATCATGCGTGTAGCAATGCGGGATCATTTCCTAATGACGAAGACTTGGATGCACTTGCAAAACCCTACACTGTGCCTCATTGCGAACTGAATGCGTCATGCTCATGAAGTCTCAACGTCCACAAAGGCAAACAGCGAACAGGCTGTCTACAGACACCAATCTCGGAGTTGACACTGCTAGTGCTCTTTTCGCGCTTGCGTTGGGACAATGCAAGATGGTGTTTACGATGTCCACTATGCAAGCCAATTTTTATTTCACCGTAGCATTGGTTTCTGCTAGTAACGGCCTTCAAAAAAGCTAATGCAGTATACAATTCAGAAACAAGATGGCGATTATGATGAATGGCATGGCGTCCATTATGGGCCTGTCAGGTGAAGCAGGAAGACCTTTCAGTCCTTTTCCTCCCTGAGGATCCAAGCCAGGAAAACGTAGGACAGATTAGAGCACAGATGCAGAGACCGCTTGTAATTTGTACTTCTGCAAATACATAGGGGGAAGCGGTTTTTGTCCTTGTACTGTACATATTTCAGTATTCTATGACCACGCACATAAAATAGCTGCGCTAGTATCGAACGCACAGACATTGATATATCTCCTCCAAGGGTGCTATCTCAAGATTGTGTAAACTAGCTTTGAGAGTGCGCCAGCCAGGACAATAAAACGAGAATGCCAACATGGGAAACTCTTTATGCAACATACAATCGGAAGTGATGCCGTAGTACGTAGCTTCGACGAAGCTGATATCATTCAGCATTTGCTTATTTTATTTGGTTAACCCCCCTTAACTTCATACAGAAGCACGATTGCATCGCACTGGAGATATATATAGTGTCAAGTAAGGAACTGGTTATCCTTTCAAAAATACAAGAAAGGAGTTTTATCATTTTGATTTCTGATGCTAATAGTGGAGAGAGAGAGAGAGACGCTTAGCAAGAATTCCTGAATGTGCGCCCTTCTTGTTACCTCGGGTTTATGGGACGTCTCGTAGTCGACATGGACAAACGCCCGCTCCACATCCGGAAGCGACTCGAGCTTAATCTGGAGACTCTCACCAATATCGTGCGAGTCTTGCAGACACGTCTCTGGAGGCAAGACAATGTCCACTTCTACGAAAAGATTGTTGCCCGCGTAGTATGCACGACAAGTGTCTACTTGCTGGACGCCGGGATGCGTGAGCGCTAAGCACCTCCCAAAAAAGATTGAATAAAACCTTCTTCATACATCTTCTTTTTTCGTCCATTTACCAATGTAAATCAGTCTCTGCAAGAAATATCTGTCTGCGGATTTTCCGACGATCAGTTGCGTGTGTTCTGCATGAATGGTGGGAGTTAATCAAGTATTACAGTGTGCGTGTGTAACCTTATCACGTACCGATAAGCGTCGTAACCCAACTCGTCAGAATGATCAGTGCAATAACAATGGAGCCTACTGGGTCGACCCAACTGGCCAACCGGCCACCTAGAATGCCTGTCACAAGTCCCAGCGCGTTGACCAGGAGATCATTGCGATGGTCTTGGGCAAACACCTTGACCGTGGCATATTGCGAAAGCGATGTGCAGTAGAGGAACAATGTAAATTTCACACCTATCCTTTACGAAATGAACTTCCATACCTCCCCTCAGTTCAGAGACTTATTCTGACTTGCCTATGGCGGTAGCCACGAGAGAAATTGCCATGGTCGACATGTCAGGTGCTTTATCACCTTCTGCAAGTCGTCTGGCGGATTCTATCTAAGAATAACACACGGCATTTTAGCGTTTTGCAATTTTCTTTGCGTAGATATTCTACTTGCAATTAAGAAAAGAGCAACGCAGCTCATAAGGCAAGCAAAAATCTAGCAAGCTCATCAGTAAGTACGCCCGCCTGCATGCATGCATGCTTGCTCAACAACCAACCATGATACCGGCAGTTTCCAGACGTGCTTTCCCCTATTGATCCCGTTTCGTTTGTCAGTGCCCCCGTATGCAAGCCACGATTCTGATGACTTTACAGCTGGGTATTTCATGAGATTCACTCGTGAGGCTTGTCTCGCGGCCCACATCATCACGACTGAACTGAGGACGTCCATGAACGCATCTGACATGGTAGCGAATATCGAGAGCGATCCCGAAGTGATGGCTGCCACGAGCTGTAGCACAAACAGTGTCACATTGGCTGCACCAGAGCCGTAGATGGCAATTTTCACCTTCCAAAAAGAATAGGAGCAAAGATGCTTAATCAGGTTCACTGATCATGAAAAACAAGGCGATATATACCTTGAGCGTACGACGTTCGGTTTCTTCTATTTCGAGAGGCTGAAGAGGCCCCAGCATGTTATCGATCTGGTCATTTTGTTTACGATAAAACATTTGGACTTTCTTGGATGCCCCTTGCTGTTTGATATCCTCTTCAGACTTTCTTCCTGAACAAAGCAGAAAAGGGTCTGAGAGTCGGCCGTCCGAATAAGAACCTCGTTCGACTGAAGATACGGTCCGATGCTGGATCGTCGTATTATTATTTTGTGATGTTGTTGCGGATGAAACCGCGGCGGCGGCTTCAGCAGCAAAATGAAGTTCAGTAGTAGTAGTCGTCATCGTCGTCGTCATAGGTGATAGATTCTTGGGGAAAGAAAAAAAGAGGATGGGAAGAGTTGCCTGAAAACTCGCTAAATGCACAGTGACTGTACTGCGTACGTAAGACTGTGACTGTTGCATTTTGGAGGGACCTTCCTAGAGTAGGGTTCGCAGGCTGAATCGATACAGTAATGTTACGTAACGTAATTAACGTAATTTACGTAATTTATTCGTCACAAATTTTCGAGGTAATAAAAGAACAGGTAAACTACTCATCTATCCATCTTGATCTATTCATTCTGTTCCTCAGCCAGTCTTGGCTGTTTCCTGATGCCGCCTGCATCTTCTTCGTCATCGCCCTCACTGTCGTCGTCATCGGCTTCCGTAACGGGAAGCTCGAAGTCTTGGTACGATGTTCCGTCCAGAGCGCGTACGTTTTGGTAGATGTATACCAACTTAGTTGCTGTGTCTACTCTGAGGCGGTTTCTTGTCTTCGAGTGAATTCGGCCATGTGCCGAGAAGCTTCTCTCGCTTGCGGCCGAAGTTCCGGGAAGCTTGAAGATACGTATCGCAAGGCTTGCGAGGTCAGGGGCATTCGGCTTCACCAGCGACCAGAACGAGATTGGGGTCTTCACTTGGTATACGACGGAGCTTCTTGCGAAGATGCCTTGCTGTCCTCGATACCTTACAAACTCTTCAATGATGTTTGGCCCCCCATACTTCATGAGACATTGAAGAGCAGTATTGTTCATCTCTTCGGTAACTGCGCAACCGGCGTATTTTGGATCAAGAAGGCACGCGAGGAGAAACACCGGTTTGGACATATAGTCTCATCTTCGCTTGACGAAGGGGATGACGGGCTCTGATTTGGGTATGTCGTTCTTCAGGATGTTGAATTGACGTAAAATGCTTCCCCAATTCATGTAGAGCTTGCCGATATGAT
>JSYX01000824.1:0-11726 GCA_000787465.1 Thermomucor indicae-seudaticae | reverse complement strand
TTTTTTGTCTTTCACTTCAAGGATTTCGCTAATGCTGTTACGAAATGAAGTTGGTTACGCACGAATTGCGTGCAGTCGCTACATGACAGCTCACCCTACTTAACATAGATCTTCGACATCTGGCGACGGATACTGAGCGAAAAGCTTTGCCAACTAGTCTGACGCCTTCCAGCCCACGTCTTACGCGAAGACAATGGTAACAACAACGCTGGAATAATGTCGAATGCGGGTAGAGCGGCCTTCATGCAAACTTCTATAATTTTACAGCCTTTTCATACTATAGCGGCTTTGCAGTAAGCAATGGACTTATCGCAGGTGAAACAGGCTTCTGGAGAGCTGGATAGCCAATGTCCGTCATGTCTTCGCATGGAGTAAATGTACATGACTTTAACAAGAAGAGGTATTTGCCTGTGGTAATACTGAGCGCGAAAACTGTGGAGGCAAGGGTACGCTGGCGTGTGTGCGGGTGAGTTGATGGAGGAAGCTTTCCCCGAGCGAAGCGAGGGTGGACGCTTGTAAAATGTATTTCGGGTGACGCAAATGTTCGATCAATAAACAGTATCATGCGTACATAATCCTAAACATTCATGCATTTTCGGATATGATGGGTGCATGACATTCTGTGCTCCATTTACTCTCTCTGTCTGTTTGGCTTCGCTTAACACCAGAGGAGTAGCAGATTGTTGAGGAGTGGTCAAGGGATAACGCCATTGCTTCCTAATCGGCGTGTTCGATGGTATCAAATGACAGCAGCGCTCAAGGGAGGACGATTCTACGCATACTTTGCTGCGTCTATCTTTTATTAACCTCCAGGACGGATGGAAACAGCAAATCATTACGGACATGGGATTTTTGGTGAAGTTAAATATTGCATTTGGCGTATCTCCTGCAGTAGTAGCAGGAATGTTTATTGTGTGGTCACGTTGTACCGGCAGGAATGACAGCATGTTAGCCTTAGCTTTTATTGGTGTTTTTCCCTTATGCAACCCAACATTGCGTCCAATATCCTGCTTCAACCCTCAATAATGAGTGTTGTGTCCGGATATGTCAAGAAGATTCTTTATACAAGCAATAAGGTGGCGGTATACGGCATTGGACACATGCCAGGCCCATTGATGATGGGCGAAAGCCAAGCCCCTCATTATTTTGCTACCATGGGTGGGTTGATCCTGTTTTGCGACGTACATCGGGTACACGTCAAGAAAGACAAGCGTTGAATCTCTGGAACACAGAGAGTTATATGATAAGAAGATGTAGATATTCTTCACAGAAATGTGCACAAGACAGCCATGGTGCCTGGCTCATTTCAAGATTCCTTATATGAATTGGGGATGAGGCGTTTGAGGCTGGAATAGCGAATGGGCAAGGCTTATGTGGGGGGTCTCGGATTTCATCGGTTATGGTATTACCCCAACTGTTCACACATAACCCTCTCTCTTCCACTCTCTTTGCCTTTTTGCCACAACAACTTTGGATAACAATAAAAGGGTATACGTACGACAATCTTCTTCTTCTTCTTTTGATTACAACAAGTCAGTACCGTTTGTTCTTGTCTTCAATGGGAGGAGCCCAATGAGCTCAACCATTCAAACAAGCTCGTCGTCGCTTTCGGATATTAACAATGGACCGACCGACAATGCTGCAAACGCGAGTGGCCCGGCTCAGTTGAACAACACCTCCATTGGCATCATTATCCTCTGCGTATTGTTTGGTCTGGGGTTGATTACCGTCGTACTCCTTTTATCACGGCGAAAACGGCAAAGGCTTTTTCAGAGTGACGAAGCAGAAGCAGCGGCGGCGGCGGCTACTCATATGGCTCCAAAAGAACGAAAGCAGAATACACTCACCCATCGTTTCAAAGAGCGTTTGTCATGGCCAACAAGCCATCATAAGAAAGTCTCTTCTGAAGCTGGAGTGGACGACCTCGTCTTCTCAGCCATTCAAGAACATCCTCCTCCCCCACCACCTCCTCCCACGTTATTCCAACAACCTCATCATCATCAGCGTCATTACGACAGCAAATTGGATGATAACAGCGTGATGTATGAAGACGGTTATTCGTTCACACACAGCAGCGCTTTGCATGCAACCGCCGGTACTAGTGCTGGTGACACCGATCGAGAGATCCTACGGTCACTGGCTATACAGCGAGAAGAAGATCGTGCCGGATATTACAAGGATCCCAGAAGAAATAGCCAAAAGACAGATAGCAACGATGTAGATGATGAAGAAGCAATGTTGAAACGCTTGTCCATGTCCTCATATCACGTCTGGTGAAATTTCCACGTCCTTCTCTATCACCCAACACTCTGTACATAGCCCTTCTTCTTCTTCAATTGTACTTTTTGTTCTGTTCTCTCCATTCTGTAAATGTTGTCTATACATAGTCAATAAATCCTCGTTTTATCTTCAATCCTTTTGCCGATTAAACGTTAATGTTTCTCTACAATCTTGGTCTCTTTGCTGATACTACCACCGCCTTGTTCTCGCTGTTGTTGCCGCTGTTCCAGCTGTGCAATGAGCGCATCGATTCGGCAAGCATGAGAATAGCGGCAATAACCCATAGCCACACTCCATTGCCATATTAAACGCCGTCTTTTCTTTTGATTCTTTATCCAGTATCGGAGACGACGCGCATCTGCCACTGGTAGTGCAGTAGAGGCGGAGACTGCTGGCCAGGGTGATGGCGGTATAATAGTGCTGCTATCATTTGTGGATGGTGTAAGTGTATTCTGGCTATTCGAACTGAAGTTTCCGACAACTGAATGAGGCCTGACTGTGATGGATACTACAGAGGACGACGATGAGGATGACAGCGTCGGGGACTGCGTGGTAGTGGTACGGTAAACGCTAGGAAAGGTCATTGGGCGCGGATGCAGCAGAGGAGAAGGTCGACGAGGTACCAAGGCTTTGTTTATCTCGGGATTTGCCGCGGTGGTAGCAGACAAAGTATCCAGCCAGAATGCCCGTAGCTGCGCACGTTCAAGCCAAAAGTTACGCTGTTTTCGTCGTCGGTAATACCAGTAAATACAACGCACGAAGTAGACGCAAAGGTAAAGCGAGATTAAGACGGTGATAGCGATGGGCATATAAAAGGTATAAGCAAGCGATTGGGTCATTGGTGGTCCCACTTTCAAACTAGTAGTTGTCGCCGTCGTCGTCGACGCCATCGGCGATGCCGCCGATATAATTGGCGAGGACATAGTAACCGAAGGAAGGTCATACAACTCTTGCTGATAAAAAGAAAGAGAAGTTAGAGCGGAAGAGAGCATCAACGAAAGTTTTTAGCTGACGCATGATTGACGACGGTTAGCATTCGAATAGATCTCGTTTATCACAAACAGAAGACGGTGTTAACCGTCCGTCGAGTCTCTGCAGAAACTCCAATTTCTGGATCAGAATTCTTTCAAGCCGAACAAAAGCCTTTCCACTTGTATCCTCGGCCCGACGTCGTACAGATCCTTTAATCACAATACGTGTCACTTACTACGAAGCAACAATACTCATAATTCTGTCCGGATTGTTTGTTCAACGACAATTGCATAGTAAACCAGGAATAAGGGAAAATCCCTAATGTGCTTCCCCTTTTGACAGCCATGCTTTCTACGAGAAAAGGGTTGATGAAAACTGGGAGAGAACAAGCATATTCATGTTCTTAACAAGATGCTTATTCTAAATCAAAACTGAAATGAACAGAAAGAACAAACGTTTATACAAAAATTTGACTATAATACAAGCACGCAGATTCTGCATTAAACTTGATTAATGGATCTACACAAGTGGTTTAACCATCGTCGAAATCCGACGTTGACTGGATTCTTTTGCCATACCTTGAGACGCTTTCGAAAAGACGTTCAATGTCTGTAGCACAGCGTGTAAAGGAATGATTCCAAAAATTGTATCGCGGGTTTTTGATGAGTTCGATAAATGTAATCAAAAGTCCCCAAGGATGAGGGCGATTGACTATCAGGCGTTCAAGCAGAACTCGAGTGATTTGCTCTTTAATCTGCTCTTGATCGCTTTCTGCAAACAAATAGAGCAGAACACAGCTGAAATAATGGGTGTGGCTGTTAGGATACCGTAACTGGTTTGCAATCGCGCTCAAGAAATGGTAGCGGCCTATTGATGACCGAATCAATCAACTGAAAACGATAAATTATTGTTCTGGACGTTACCTTCAGGGTCAAGCTCTGAAAGCAGGTATTGATAAATTTCCATAGGGGCGCCTTGATTTACCGGAATCCCTTGTGTTATACCAGCCACACCAACGTAAAACACTAGTGCGTTGATGAAGGGAATGTTGTATTTGGAAGTGGTATCTCTGTCGGCATCCTGTTGGCTACGATCATTCAGTAGCTTTTTGCTGAGTTCTGCTTTGAAACCTGGTGGTGCCCGCGACCCCAGAAAAGCATCGATATCCTGCTTGAAGTTACTGGCCACCAGAGGTCCAACATAATCAGACAGAATCCGCGGTGATTGGTTTATCTCCGGAAGAAGATCGACTTTTAGATTTGGCGTAAACGGATCGGGCAAGCGCATATTCCTTGGAAATGCGCTGAGGATTAAATTTCGCAACTGGATGCACGACGACGGTATTCCATCACAGAAACTATAATGATAATCACACAGAAACTCGGGAAAGTCGTGGAGTAGAACAAGCAATATCCGCAGGGTTCCTCGGTACAACATTCGAGTGGTGTCTCGAAGCTTTACATCTTGCAAGAAGGGCACGAGGAAATGGAAGAGACAGATCAAAAGACGCTGGAAAGTGGGCCATCCCTAGAAAGTCTTTTAGTTACAATGCTCGTAACTGTCAAATGGTGTTCCCACCTTATGATTGTCGCTTAATAGAAGCTTCGGCATAAAAAGTCTATGGGAGATCAGTTGCAGCCATGCGAAGGTGAACCCAGGGAAATAAGACGGCTGGAGCGTATAGAACGTATTACTTAGCGCTGTCAAAATGGGAAGATATATTGGTTGCAGTTGTTGCTCGGACGCATGTAGATCCCCCAATAAGCTGGTGAAAAGACGAAGGAATGGCCGCTGGTTGAATTGCTGGCGATACTTTTCGTGGTGCTGCGCAAGGACCAATACAACAACGGACAACACTTTCGAGAAATGACTGACTCTGACGATGTTATGATTGACATTTGTAGGGTCGGTTTGAAGTTTGATGATTCCCACTATGAGCTTTGAAAATGCATCGATGAACTGATATGCAGTGCCTGACGATTGATCGGGCAGTTGCTTGAACTTGGAGACGCGGTCGATGGAGACTTCTAAGCATACGCGGTAAAATCGCGAAGAGCTGTCTTCGCTATTGAGTACACCCTGCTGTAAGAGTTGGTTGAGAAAGGTACTCTGTGCCTCTTCGCTAGTCGACGGATGTTGATATACTCGCACCCACTCAGCGAACAGATATCGTAGCTGACCGCGTATACCAGTATCGTCGCCCAGTTCGCCAGAAGGATTTTGGGTTTGTTCGCGGAATTTATCCATCAGCATCGCCACACTTTCAGGTACTTTGGTTCCCCTAAGTCTCCCGAGAGCCGTCAAGGAGAGCAGAAAGTCCCGACGAGTCGCGATGTTTTCCTCAAAGACGCATGCATAGATCAATTTTGCTGTAAAATCGATGACAGAAGCACGACCGCGTTCGATAAGTACGCTCAGTTCTTGATCTTGTACCCCTGGGTTTATAAGCCCAGCCTTCATCAGTGCAACAGTTGCTGGGACGTTATATTTCCGTTCGTCGTCGACATAGTTAAGCCAATACAACACTAACGAACGGATGTTCACTGAGATTTCGCATAGCTGCTCCAGGAGCACCACATACATCTCCCTCATTAATTGCGTTTCGCTTTTATACACCAGTGACACGACTTTCTGAGCAAAAGTGCGAGCAGCGTCGACTTTATCGAGATTCGCCAACGCCAGCATTGGAACCTGACGCATGACCATGCGAATATCATGAAGTGGCGGCAAGGAAGCGAAATTTGGCGCGTTCGTTTGACGAGCGAGAGTCTCTAGCTCAGCTAGGCATTGCATGCAGCGCTCCAAAATTTGATGTGTAGTTGCCTGACCCGTCAAATCCTCGTATGGACTGACTTGGTTCATCGAGGGGTTACTGTATGCGTAGCCAAAGCCAGCATCAGGCCGTGCCATGTGCGGTGTGTCTTCACTGTCATAGACTTGTTCGCTCACATGAGTAGCTGTCCTCGGTATTCTGGCAAAGTCTTCGTAAACGCGTAACTGCGCAGGTAACAAGCCGCCAGGCTTCGCGGAAAGTGGTTCCGGCAAAGACATCGGATACCGAGACATCGCAAAGACGTCCATGTCAAAATATGCCTGTCCTGGTCGCTGTTCCCGATGCTTCCTTCGACTGACATACGCATTCATCAATACATCGTCGATTTCCAGGGCTGCCTTTTCCATTGCTGTCTTTTCGATCACAGCGCATACGAGGTCAAGATTATCTGACACAGTGACAAGAACAGCTTGCTCCGCCAATGCCTATGCGCAAACGGTAAGCTTTACAATCTATTACCGCATACCTCTTTTTCTTACGTCAGTTAATCCGTTCGCCATGAAGATATCCCGGAGGTTTTGCACCATGCTGTGACGCAAAGGCTCCTTGCAAGTTACCATAGCCAAACTTCCAGCAAGATTTTGAGCCATTAACTGAGCTGCCTTCCTCATTTTGTTTTCATCAGCTTCCATAGCGAAGTCTTTCGTTACTAGCTCCCGTGTGGAAACTGCTGCAATGGCTACGGACCTCTCTACTACGGGGCCGATCACCTTTAAATTTCTCTGAGTATATAACATTCGATTAAGACGCGTCAGCCTAGAAATACCTCACGAATGGATTGTGTAATAGCTTGCAACACCCAGCGTTTAGAGTTGGGTTGCGTAGTGAACAAGATGACCTGGGGATTGAAGGTAATATAGGGAGCAAGATTTGGGAGCGAAAATGATTTGTCTTCCATTCCTGGTAGTATCGACTCTTCACCAGTAGCACCTTGTAATAAATGCACAGCTCCAGTTGATTGTTCCGTTGGCATCTCATTTCCTCGCGCCAACATATCGATAAGGTTATTTCGACTCGTCAACTCCTTGGGCTGCCGGTTTCTCAAAATCGAAGTAGCTTCTATATCTACTAAATTCGTCAGCCTGCAATAATACATCCGAGACCCGCAATTGTATGCTCACCTTCAAGTTTTACGGACAGGCTTTTGAACAAAACTTCGATTTCCAATTTCAGCTTGAGTTTCATATCAGTAAAATGATATAACTCAACGAGAAGCTTCAAAATGGCCATCAACCAAGGATTCGGCGGCTTAAAAACGATGCTCTTGTTACATTGCTCCAACACCTTGCATACGAATGGAATAACGACAATTAACCGGTCCGTGTCATATCCCTCTAGCAAAAGATCCTGTAATAGAAATTTCAATTCAGTATGGGAGTCAAGACAGCATATCGGCGTCCGTACCTTAAAAGCTATGTTCTTGTGCCTGATAGGCTTGTTTCTAGCAAGTGTTATTCCTCCAAGCCAGGAACCAAGATTCTTCAGCAGGTTTCTTTCTGAAGAAGACGTTATCGATTTCTCCGAATTTAGTAGGATTTGAATATTGGCGTATGTCTCCCGTAACACATGCTGATATAGTAATCGGCTATCCACAGCATCAAGCAATAACAGATAAAGGTCATGATAGTTAGGCTCCAGACTGGCTCGTTTAACCACCAGATAGTTGCTGAACCATTGATAGGCGGATTTGTCAAGAAGTTTGATAAGCTCTGAGGTCTTGTCCTGCAAGTTATTGCGAGCAACGTTGTTGATGATGAAAAGAATTTTGTCTTGTACGGCTTCTGTGGGAGCCTCATATACAATTTTCTCGCCGCTTTCAGGTACATCCGGGACGTGTACTGCGGTGAAAGGCGCATGCTCCTTCTGTGCTTTGTTTCCTGATACTACGGGACCGTCCTGTCTTCGTAACTGCGTGGTCGGCCTATCGCTTTGACTTGGCATATCCTGAGCAACACTATCACTCTGTTGTACCTGGCCAGATTGCATGGCAGAGGTAATAGCACGCACCAGTTCAGGGTTTGCTTGCTGCAAGTGTGGAATTTGTAATAAATGTGCGCAGTATTGCGGCCATTCTTCCAAGCGAGGCTGGAATTGCAGAAGCGCTTCAAGACCGAAATTGAACATCTTCGAACCGGGAGGGTTTCGCAAAGCGTCAAGAACGCAGCGCAGGGCAATACCAAGAGGGGCGTATGATACGAGATGGTGCTGTATTAAAGATCCGAAAAGGACACTTGTAATGGACAGCTCCTTGTCTGGGTACTTGTCGAAGAAATGATACTCATCGAACAAGTTATGAATCATGCACACAAATATGTCCTGTTCCCGTGAACTTTTCGATTGCTTAAACATTTTGAGACGGTCGATCATCTGTTCAACCGTCATCTCTCCTCGGTATATGCGCTCGTAATAAGAATTCGCCTCCTCCTCAATATCCGGCTTGAAAGACACTTCCGCGCCGATTCCTGCATTGTCAGACATTGTTCGGACACTCATCAATTTCGGGTAAGTCTGCAGGCATATAGTTTGGACTTCCTTCAGTAGCTCGGTATTTTCAGGTAACATAGGACTAGACCTCTGGTTAACATAGCCATTAACATTTGCCTTGCCGCAAGAAATACCTTTCAGATAGCACTTTCAAAAAAGTGCTAATTACTTCCAATGAAAGAGGTACAGTGGATGGCACGGAGTTCGATTCCTGCCGCGAAATTTCTGCCGCTAATTTCTGCCCAAGGAATTCCAAACAGACACGAATGAATACGTCTTTATGTTCAACAATTTTTTCTTGTAACCACTTTTCAAGGTTGAGGAATTCTCGTCGAGACGCCAACGCCGCCAAATCTATTGCGAAATAGTATGGCTGATTATCCAGCATTCGTGGGAGTACCTGATATAGACGTTAATGAAACTGTATTTAGGCATTGCCTAGCTGACGTACTTTCAGTTCATGTACGATATCCAAGATTCGCG
This sequence comes from Thermomucor indicae-seudaticae, assembly GCA_000787465.1. Classification (NCBI taxonomy): domain Eukaryota; kingdom Fungi; phylum Mucoromycota; class Mucoromycetes; order Mucorales; family Lichtheimiaceae; genus Thermomucor; species Thermomucor indicae-seudaticae. The sequence goes on along the minus strand of JSYX01000824.1, from coordinate 2,674 downwards.
GTAGCGACGTTGCATCGTTTCCATATATCTCGAGGATACCCTTTATAAAGAAGTCGGGATCTGTTTGCCATAACTTTGTCAGGACTAAGGAATTCCCGGGACCGCCATTAAGATAAGCCAACAGTAGATGCCCGAGGAGCTCCTTGTGGTAAGCACTCTTGGCAGGCTTTGGTTACATGAACAATGAGTATCATTAACTGCCAGAGAGCCAGACAGGTTGTATCTTACATGTATTTGTACGAGGCCCAAAAACACCAGTTCAGGGCACTTTTTCACCATCATTTCAGTGAATACCTTCACATCGGCAGCAACAATGGTGTCCTCCATATTAAGGACGCATTCGAAAAGATCTAGGGAATTCAGCTGTTCGTTGACAAGCTGCGCTGCCACAACTCTGACGTGAGAGCTTGAAGCAGCAAAATCGTCCATATCAATGACTTTTCTTTTGGAGCACGCAACCAAGCTAAGCAAATCCTTTGGTGCGTTTGCCATATGGTAAAGCGCACTAAGTTGTCCCTTTAAGTTTCGCCACTGACCGAAAAACTTGTTCGCCGGGAACATATCCTTGCCCTAAATACCAAAGTGTTAGATTAAGCCAAAACGGATCAAGAAGGCATATGCTTACTCTAGGACTATGTCTCCAAGCTTCAACCAGAATTTCCAATCCCTTTGCGTCCACGAAAAAGTGAGGATAGTCGAGGTTTTCGATGACCCTTTCCCAGTCAAGTTGAGGTGCCTACTCACAGAGTGTCAGCAAAACAATCTTCGCAACCCATTTCTGTAGCACTAACCAGTTCTTTCGTAACAGACACAAAGTTCTCGATGTTCCATTTTGACACCTGCAATGTCCCGTTTCCGATACCGTTTGCGTTTGTGTATGTTCGAGCCATGCAGCCAAGGGTTACTGCAATGTCTCTCTCTTGGATGGGCTTATCAAGCCCTGAAAACAACTCTCTCACAGACGTAGTCGTGCTGCAACACTCATACCCAGCTTCAAGTAATTTCTTGCTCAGAGCACAATCTCCAGTTTCATCATCATCATGCCTAATCATGCTATAAGTACCAAAGCTGTGAGAATTTCCTATTAAGCAACACTGACATGTTTTGTCCAAGAAATGGGCGAAGTTTCTCCAAGACTGAGGTATCAGTACAACGTTCCGACAGTAGACTTGCTAAACTTCGGACGTCGTCTTGGTCGAAAATTCTGTCCGTAAGCTGGTCGTTATGCTGAAAGGCGTCAACACACCAGGAAGTTACGATTTTCGGAACCCAGGGAAGTTTGCGTAAGTCGCTGATACTGTCCTTTAGACTACGTACGGCTATTGACTTGGCTTTTTTCGCGCAGCAAACGTAGGATAGAGTAAGTAAGCTAGTTCAACTGTAATGCATAATCTGCAACAGTACCTTGGTCTGCGATCTGTTGCTTAGCAGAAACAAGCAGTAACGAGGCCAACGCGAAACGCTCGAAATTGTTCAGGTCCAATTGCGTAAAAATGGCTTCAAGCTCGAAAGCAGGCGTTGAATCGAGAGCACTAAAAGCTGAGAGAGATTGCGCAAAAGTGACAAAGGTCTTCGTCTCTTCGGTTTTCGTTAAGGTTCCCACGTTGTCCTTGAGGAACAGGAATTGAGGAGTCTTTGTGGCGCTTTGCAAGTTATTATTTTTGACGAGATCGGTCAACAAGAAACGCACGAGATGTTGCCGGATATCCTCTCCGTGAGCGTTTATTAGCTAATACGTCAAGACGGGTGTTAGCCAGTGTTCTTCATAGAAGTTGCCACCGTCACTGTGCTTATGAAAACCACGTCACATACAACATAAACCCTCCTGCAAAACCTATAGATGCAATGATCCATCGGGAATACGTACCGATCCAATTTCAAGCGTAATCTTGGGGTAGTTATCTTCTGTCAAATTAGAGGCCAGCAAAACAATCTGGGCCTTCACGATGCGTGTGAGACTTGACAACTGCGACTTTGCTGTTGCGCGAGAGGGTAACGACGATGTCGTTGGGTTTGATGAGGATACGTTTGTCGATTCTGATTCGCTGTTCATTGTTGCTGGCTAAGGAGCATGATTACGTTGCGTTACGCGTCTCAAGGAATCTGGATCAATAATTGTTAATGAAAAGAAGGTCTAAACACGGATTGTTCGGTTGCTGGGCTGTACTTTATGGTATAAATTGCGTTGAAGGTTAAATGACAAGTGTTGTATATGCAAATTATGGGTTTTCTGTGCAGAAGAGTAAGAAGAAAACTGTGCATCCGTGCTGCTGAATCCAAATTACGAATCTGATTGGATGCCGGCGTTCTGAAGAGTTTTGCCGAAAAGACAAAAAAATTTTGTGGAGGACAACCATTGCTGTCCTTGACTTGACACTAAGATACCTAGGTTCTACAGTTTATTGAACTAAACATCGCGTTGTGATATAGAAAAGTTTGCAGTAAATGTAAAATTCAAATTGCGTGTAGAAAAAGATCGAATGTGCAGGAAGAGTTGTACCATTTGCGAATGAGTACAGCAGTTTTTGCGAAAGGAGGATTCCCTTACCTGTATACATCGCCCGTTTTTGTTACGGGGACACAGCAAAAGTACAAAGAGGGAGAGACATAGTGGTGGCGAGGGGGCGACAGCGGACAGCAGCGGACTAGCCCAGAGCTTTTGTTCAGGAAAACA
>JSYX01000823.1:0-11736 GCA_000787465.1 Thermomucor indicae-seudaticae | reverse complement strand
TACTCAGGATCTTGAAGTCAGTTGTAGATGGAGAGCAAATTGCGTTGGACGTTGCGGAAGCAATGCCATACTCTGAGAAAGCTCGTGTGATCCAACAAGATCCTGTTACATGCGCAAGATATTTTGATCGAAGATTCCGCGAGCTTAAAAAGACGTGGAAATCCAGAGATGGCCCGTTTGATGGCAGATCGATAGAGCATCACTATTACCGTGTTGAATTTCAACATTGAGGGTCACCACACGTTCATATGCTTGTCTGGCTGTCTGATGCGCCAACCTACGACCCAGATTCGCCTAGCTCAATTTCAGAAGTATGTGAGTTCATTGACTCCATAATTCCGTGCGACAGCTCCGTTATCGACTCTGATCCTGAGATGCAAGTCATACTTAACCGCCAACGACACCACCATACGCGTACGTGTAAGAAGAAAAACAACCCTCGCGCGAAGTGCAGGTTCGGCATTCCCTTTTTCCCAATGAATACTACACGCATTCTTCGTCTGTTGCCATCTTCCTATGCTCCAGATCGGGTCACAGAATTGAAAGACACTCTCAAAAGGATCCAACAGCACTTAGAGTCCATAAACACGACAACATATGACCGACTTTTGATGATTTCTTAGCGGAACTCGCACTTTCAGAGGAGGAATACATATTGGCGATCAGATCTTCACTTTCTAAAGACAAGATATTCTTAAAGCGCAGGCTTCAAGACATATGGTTTAACCCTTATTCAGAGAAAATTCTCCGTCTCCACCGTGCAAATATGGATATCCAATTCGTCCTTGATGCTTATGCCTGCTGTGTATATGTGGTTGATTATATCAACAAAGCCGACCGTGGACTTAGTGATATGCTGTCAACTGTATACAACGAGCAACGTGCTGGCAATCGTTCGGTGCTTGAGATGCCCAGAAAAATTACAAGCACGTATTACAATAATAGCGAAGTTTCAGCACAAGAAGCATCGTACAATTTACTAAGAATACCTATGACCGGTTCGTCCGAAAAGGCAATATTCACACCAACCTGCCCTCCGGATGAGAGGCATCATATATTGAAGCCTGATGATCAGCTGTTGCGAGAGACAGACCGCAGCTCGACGGACTGCTTTATAGATGGTCTAATAGAACACTACATTAGACGCCCTGTGGATATGGAGGGAGTGAACTTGGCTCAGTTCGCAGCTTGGTACGAATATAGCAAGACTAAAAGGAAAGCAAACAGCAGCAACGATGATACAAACGATGACGAAGCTTCTGATGACGACATAGAGCAAGATGGAATACCTTCTCGCTCACGATATATCGCCCTACAGTGGCTTCGTCAGAAAACGGACCAAGCCCAAGATTATAAGATTTTGCAGATAAAAGTTGCATCAAAACCCCCGACAATTATTACAGGGAACTCTTGATGTTGTATCGTCCTTGGAGAAACGAAGAGCGTGATCTCTTGGATATTGATGTAGAAGCCATCTTTACAGCAAACAGGGAAGCAATTCTGGCGGCACGGGCGGAGTTCAATTTCTTTCAGGATGCCACCCTAGATGAGGCGTTGGCTGCTGCTAATCAGACAGCAGCTGGTAGAGAAGGAGAAGAGGAAGAGGATCCTGAAGCTCCTGATTTACCGCTGGACAGTTTCCGTAACTATCGCCTCAACGATCCTGAGAATGCAGTCGATGTCTTAGGGGAAATGGGGTGAATACCAGAGAAGGCCTTATGCCGAACGATTTGTGTCTCCGAGTCAACTAAACAATGAAGAATACCAAACTCTGGTGGCGACGCTTAATGCTCGTCAACGAGATTACATCTTTCATGTTCTAGACCATTTTCGCAAAAGCACTCAGCCCATATTGCACTTTGTCACTGGTGGAGCGGGTACAGGAAAAAGTCGATTGATTTCTGCCTTACACCAAACTTTCATGCGTCTATTTGACAAGGGAATGGACAGGGACCTGGATAAGCCCTCGGTATTGTTATGTGCTCCAACAGGAAAGGCGGCATTCAATATACTCGGTCAAACTCTTCATATGGCGTTCCAACTACCCGTGAATCAGCATGGACATGAGCTGAGTGTTCTATCGGCTGATGTCGCCCATTCAATGGCTACTACACTCGCGGAACTCAAAGTCGTTATTATCGATGAAGTTAGCATGATGAGTGAAACAATGCTACGATGGGTTGACCAGCGGTAAATCAGTAATTGCTGTTGGTGACCTGCTGCAATTGCCTCCAGTAATGGCTGCGCCAGTGTTTAGCGGGTCATCCGGCAATCCTATTGCTCAATTGATGACGATGCCACCATGGTTTTCTTTTCAGGTATACCGGCTGACAGAAATCATGCGTCAAAGAGATGACGCCCTATTCGCAATAGCTTTAAACAATATGGCTCAGGATACAATGACGCATGACGATATTGCTCTGATGAAATCGCGCACTTTCCAAACAGTTCCAGAGGAAGCCAAAGCAAAGAACCCGGTGTACTTGTTTTTTTTTCAAAGCTGAGAGTTAAAAAGTTTCGGCGCGCGTCAATTTACTCCACCTCTTTTTCATAATCATCTCTCGAGAGACAATGGCAAACGACGAACAACACGACTGGAAATGTGCACAGTGCTTTGGAGACAAGGGCGATGCTGACGACATCACAGACGGTAATTACGATGGTTTATTTTTGTTCGTGGGGTTTCATCAAACGTGGAGATGCTCGCGTAACGGACAATGCGCGTTATGAGACTGAACCCACGGGATTCGTAATCATTGACGGCGCCGGGGAAAGAAAGCAAGGGGTTTTGTTGCCCTGAATATTGCTGGCAGCTGGATATCTGTGAAAACAAGACTATGACTGGTATTAATTACAGAATCCCTTAGCCGATCTTATTACGGCTGTTGAATTCGATCCTACTGGAGACTACTTGGCGACAGGTGATCGTGGTGGACGGGTGGTATTATTTGAGCGCAACGAAGACGTAGGTTTGGAAGCAGATCGGATGTTTGGACGAGTTCTTATTGTTCTGTAGAAACAAGGCTGTGAATACAAGTTTCATACCGAGTTTCAATCGCATGAAGCAGAATTCGACTATCTAAAAAGTTTAGAGATTGAAGAAAAGATCAACAAAATACGGTGGTGCAAAAGACAGAATTCAGCGCATTTCCTGTTGTCGACCAATGGTATCTATATCCTTGTGACTCTTGTTTGCTATGATGTTCATTCATTCATAAACGGGATAGATAAAACAATCAAGTTATGGAAGATCTTTGAAAAGTCGTTAAAGGTGGTGGCTGAAAGCAATCTGTCCAACCATCATTACATGAGTACTCCGCCGCCCTTTGGAATCTCATCCCTGCGTATACCTAAACTGACACATCATGATACAATTATTGCCGCTGTACCACGAAGGGTTTATGCGAACGGTAACAGGATCATATGAACCCAGATTCGACGTTATCCTCATCAACAAACATATGATAGCCCATACGTACCATATCAACTCTATTTCCATCAATTCGGACGGCGAAACGTATCTGTCCGGTGACGATTTGAGGATCAATCTGTGGAACCTTGATATTTCGGAACAGAGCTTTAGTATGCCAAACCATGGGCACATAATTGTGGGGCACACGTCTCATTTCTTTTTGCTACTGCTAGATATTGTCGACATCAAGCCTGCAAATATGGAAGAATTAACAGAAGTCATCACGGCTGCCGAATTTCACCCTTCACACTGTAATCTATTCATGTACAGTTCAAGCAAAGGCACGATCAAACTGAGTGACATGAGGGCGTCTGCCCTGTGTGACCAACACAGCAAAGGTGATCTTAAGGTTTATCTCCGCTTTCTCTTTGTCTGCTTACCATAATCACTTTACAGTATTCGAGGAAGCAGAAGATCCTGCCAATCGATCCTTCTTTTCTGAAATCATATCCTCCGTTTCCGACGTGAAATTCAGTCATGACGGCCGATATATCCTTTCACGCGACTACCTTACTCTCAAGATATGGGATATCAACATGGAAAGTAAGCCAGTCCAGACGATCTATATTCATGACCAACTACGCAATAAGCTATGCGATCTGTACGAAAACGATTGCATATTTGACAAGTTTGAGTGTACCTTTAGCGGAGACGGGAAGTACGTTTTGCATGAATCCTGATGGAAAAAAAAGACCGACTTGCTCATTGTTGTTCATTAGATCCGTCCTCACAGGCTCATACAGTAATACATTCCACATCTATGACAGCCAAGGAAGAACGGATATACCATTACAAGCAGACAAGAGCGCTTTCAAAGCCAATAAACGGCCAGGTGGTAGACAGAAGATGACTGCTGTGGCCAGGGGCCAAGATGGCGAAACATCGATGAATACGGGCTTCACATTTGGTCTGGATGACTTGGACTTCAGCAAAAAGATACTTCATGCTTCATGGCATCCTGGGGAAAACACGGTGGCTGTAGCAGCAGCCAACAATCTCTTTATATTCAAGTGAGTTATTCAATTGCGTATGTATTAGCATGAAAAATCACTGATACTTGTCTTTATACGCAGCGAATAACAAGAGATACCTTTTACGAGCATTTGGCTTGTTTCAATATCAAAAGGTCGCTCCTTGAATGACCGCTTTGCTGGCAAAGGTTCGGTAACCGCATTGTCTTCTTTTGCATGATGCTGCCAATCACAAAGCTGCACATCCTTCATTTCAAGACCCGATAATAAAGCCTTTAAGCTTGGCTACCTTTTTTTTCCGTCACCCACCTCATCGACTTGCATAATGGCTGTCCTGGAGGTCGGGAACCAAAAGACATTGCTGAAAACAGCCATTCTTGGCTTAATTGCCGCGGCTGCTTTTTCATCGCGTCTGTTCAGTATTGTTCGTTATGAATCTGTCATTCATGAGTTTGACCCCTGGTAATTTCGCGTTTAGTGCAGCCATCAGCAAAGGAAACCTAATGGATGTATGAATGATGGTGGGGGATTGCAATAGGTTCAACTATCGTGCAACGCGGATGCTTGTCAAAGATGGGTTTTACGAGTTTTGGAACTGGTTCGACGACCGGTCATGGTACCCACTTGGACGCGTTGTGGGAGGCACGGTGTATCCTGGATTGATGGTCACGTCTGCGATTATCCACAACGTGCTGCACTACCTGCATTTCCCAGTCGATATCCGTAACGTGTGCGTCTTGTTGGCACCGATGTTTTCGGGCTTGACAGCGCTGGCAACGTACCTTTTGACGTCTGAACTCAAGGATACGTCGGCAGGCTTGTTGGCGGCAGCGTTTATCGGGATTGCGCCCGGGTATATCTCGCGGTCGGTTGCGGGATCGTACGACAATGAGGGTATTGCGATCTTTTTGCTGATGATGACGTTTTACTTGTGGATCAAGGCGCTCAAGTTGGGGTCAGCGTTGTACGGAGCGTTGACGGCGTTCTTTTACTTTTACATGGTGGCTGCGTGGGGCGGCTACGTCTTTATCATCAACTTGATTCCGCTTCATGTGTTTGTGCTGATGCTGATGGGTCGGTTTTCGAGTCGGGTCTATGTTGCGTATTCTACGTTTTACGTGCTGGGCACCCTGATGTCGATGCAGATCCCCTTTGTCGGATTCCAGCCGACACGCACCTCGGAACATATGGCTGCCTTGGGTGGGTAGTACTGCACACAGAGAGAAAAAAAGAAAGGCAAGCTAAAGAGAACGTGTGTAGGTGTGTTTGGATTATGCCAGATTATGGCGTTTGTCGAACTGCTTCGCGGACACCTTCAAGCGAAACAGTTTCAGATTATGCTGAAAGCTTTCGTGCTGATCACGTTTGTGGTTGGATTTGCAGCGCTGGTCCTGTTGACAATGGCAGGATACATTGCACCATGGACGGGCCGGTTTTACTCGCTGTGGGATACCGGGTATGCTAAGGTGCACATCCCGATCATCGCGTCGGTTTCCGAGCATCAGCCTACTGCGTGGGCGTCGTTTTTCTTTGATCTGGAAATGTTGGTTTTCCTGTTCCCAGCTGGTATCTACATGTGCTTCCAACGGTTGCAGGACGAGCATGTATTTGTGATCGTGTATGGTATCTTTGCATCGTACTTTGCTGGCGTCATGGTCCGTCTGATGCTGACGCTCACGCCTGTTGTGTGTGTGTGCTCTGGCATTGCTGTGTCGACACTGCTGGACACTTATCTCGACTTGTCGCATCCTCCAGCGCAGAGCGACGCAGATGTATCGTCATCACCATCCTCTGGCACTTTAGACAAGAAAAAGAATAAGCAGCAACCAGTGAAAGAAAAGACGAGCGTTTCTGACAAGGCAGCAACAAGCCAAAAGGGAGGCTTTTATGGAATATTGGCCAACGACACGCGGTTTATTGTCGTAGGAAGTTTCGTCTTCTTTTTGACTGTGTTTGTGTGGCACTGCACCTGGGTGACATCCAACGCGTACTCGAGTCCATCGATCGTGTTGGCATCGCGAAACCCGGACGGATCACAGCATATCATTGATGACTTTCGGGAAGCGTACTACTGGCTGCGGCGCAACACCAAGGAAGATGCCAAGATCATGTCTTGGTGGGATTACGGGTACCAGATTGCGGGTATGGCTGACCGACCTACGCTGGTGGACAACAATACGTGGAACAATACTCATATTGCGACGGTGGGACGGGCGATGTCGTCGAACGAGGAGGATGCGTACGAGATCATGCGGAAGCACGACGTGGACTATGTGTTGGTGATCTTTGGCGGGCTGCTAGGATATTCTGGTGACGATATTAACAAGTACCTGTGGATGATCCGTATTGCTGAGGGCGTTTGGCCTGACAAGATCAAGGAACAGAACTATTTCACACCCTCGGGCGAGTACCGTGTGGACGACCAGGCGTCGCCAGCGATGCGCAACTCGCTCATGTACAAGATGAGCTATTACCGGTTCAATGAACTGTTTGGCGGGCAGCAGCCCTTCGACCGAGTCAGGCAGCAGCGTCTGCCGGCTCAGAGCCCAGAGCTGTCTGTGCTCACGGAAGCATTCACGTCAGAAAACTGGATTGTGCGTATCTACAAGGTCAAAGATCTGGATAATCTGGGCCGGAGCCATAAAGCTGCTGCTGCGTTCGAGGCTGGCAAGAAGAATAAACGGAAAGCGGCGAGAAGCAAAAAGAGTAAAGAGCGAAGAAAACGCGCTTCGTTTATAGAAGACCTCGATTAAAAAAGCGTATACCTCCAAGATTCTTCCTATCATTTTGTAACATAAAGAGTCTCCTCGCTTCTAGTTGGCATCCTTTCCTTTATCTTTTGCGGATTGATGGATCCAAGACGCGTACCAGCGACTAGTTGGTCCGACCGCTCCTTGTTTATGCTTGGGTATCAACAGCAACGCGCTTGTTTCAGGACGTAATGGGAAGAGGCTGCCACATGAGTGTCCTGTTCCATAAGATGACAGAGTGCACGCATTCTAATAAGCCAGACATTCATATCAATTGCTGAAACCAGCGAAGGCCATTTTGGGACTAACGGGGCCGAAATTCTGGCAGGTGTATGAGCAATTTTTCTGTGCGCGCATGGTCAGCGACTTTGCTTTAACAGACATGGAAGTCAAAGATTTCGAGGTACGGTTTCCCGTCTAGTCATCCATGAGCGTACATTAAGAGAACGAGGTGCATTCTCTTGTTTCAGCAATTAAAAAAGAGAAGGGATCTTTTTGCCTGATCGATCTGAACCTTAGGTGATTTCTCCTCCCGGTGATGGCATTTCCGACCTCGCGTTCTCGCCGACCAGCGACTTTTTAGCTGTATCGTCATGGGATAGCCAAGCAAGTATCCAAGAGCATTATCGCGGATATAATACAGTTATTCATATAAAAAGTCTGAATAGACACGTATATATGAAGTCCAACCCACTGGTCAAACAGTTCCTAAGGCAATGTATGCGCATGAAGCACCCGTACTCTGCGTTACTTGGAGCAAGGTAAGAAAGAAACCGCAAGGATCTTCGCTAGTTAGCCAACATCCTTTCAAGGATGGCACCAAAGTTGTTTCGGGCGGAGGCGACAAGGCAGTGAGAATGTTGGACATAACGACCGGCCAAACGACTCAGGTCGCCGAGCATGCGGAAGCAGTAAAGGAGGTCAGGTTTCTGGACCGACCAGGACAAGCCATTTTAGCGAGCGGGAGTTGGGACAAGACACTGAAATATTGGGACCTTCGATCACCTCAGCCGATTGGCAGCGTTCAGTTACCTGAGCGGTTGTATACCATGGACACCGTCGGCAATTTACTGGTCGCAGGCACGGCTGATCGTCATATTTTGCTGTTTGATCTGAATAACCCTACCACCATATACAAGGTAATTATTGAGGCTGCACACTTGATAAAGCTCGCATTTACGAAACTCTTTTCACTTAGCAAATCATATCACCGCTCAAATGGCAAACGCGAGTCATATCTTGCTTCATTGACGGCAAAGGTTACGCTGTTGGCTCAATCGAAGGCCGTGTTGCGATACAATATATTGACGAGAGAGACCAATCGTAAGTGTGTACTACTACCTTGTCGCGTAAAGCCATCTGGATATAATGGATGGTTTACAGGAAGAACTTTTCGTTCAAGTGTCACCGGGATGAAGTGTCAAAGGCAGTGTATGCAGTGAATGATATCTCGTTTCACCCAGTGTACGGCACATTTGCTACAGCGGGTGGAGATGGCACGATATACTTTTGGGACAAGGACAGTAAGCAAAAACTAAAGCAATTTCCATCCATGAACACGTCGGTTCCGTGCACTGCGTTTAATCGTAATGGAAGCATATTTGCTTATGCGCTTAGCTATGACTGGACAAAGGTATGTTTTCCTATGCCAATCTGAGCGGCCGACTTTCTCTCAATTGGCATATATATATATATATATAGGGTCATATGTTTGCGTCGTCCAATACGATCAACAAAATATTCTTGCATGCCACTAAAGATGATGAGATTAAACCGCGTCCAGCGAAAGGTCGATAAATAAAGTTGGGCAGATAGAATATTGCTCGAATTAAAATCAATAGTGCCCAATTGGGGATTTGAAAGGAGAATATGTCATGATGGAAGACGTTTTATCATGCATTGAAGGGGGGCCGGGGGAATGAGGAGGGCGTTGCCAGAATACTTGATTCATTTGGACATATATAAAACAGTGTGTCTTTAACTGATTTATGTCTTTACTGTAGAATATGCCACGCAGCACTGTACCACGTAATCATGATAGTCCAGATATAACCTACACGCAGGACCCATACCGATGCAAACGATATCATCGAGGTGAATAACAAAGAAAATGGTTCCCATCAGCCCCATCCAACACCTTGTTTTTTCATTGAAAGCTAGCAATCGCCGTAAGGGCGTTGTATCACGGTCATCATCCTCAACTACCATAGTTCATGCTGCAGCAGCTTCCGACGTGTCAGCTGCTGTGACGTTTGCATTCGAGGAGCCAGGCCGGACACATTCGTACCTGCCGTATACCAACCATCCTCCCGATATTTCCAAGGCACGAGATCACGAGCTTTATGTAGAAGACGAGCCCCCTACCAAGAGCCTTACTGCTGCCAGTCACCATCAATATCCACTGCATAGTAGTAGCTTTCTGACGGACCACGATGGATGGCAGCAGCAGCAAGAACGACAAGGCTTTTCTTCAGCGTCATTGACAGACCTTCAGCGACTCGCACGTCGAGGACCCTCCAGTCGAAGACGACGAGTGACGATGGTCGCGATCGTTTTGGTGTGCGTAATATTGCTTGGAGCCATGCTCGCATTTATTTGCTGGCCCAGGACGCCCAAGATTCGGCTGGCAGCGGCAGGAAGACGGCGGCAGGATGAAGACTGGGGACCGGATCAGCAGCACCCCTGGCTTCGGACACTGTGGCTCGTGAACGTGACACTGGATAATCGAGAGAACTTTGTTCCTACCCGGATTCTGCGCTTGGACCTCGTGATGTCGGACCAAGTCACTCGACAGGCGTTTGCGTCGTCCAGTGCCAGAGATCTAACGCTGATGCCACGCACGGACACCATGATCCAGATGCTCTTTGACGTCAACTATGAAACTCCGTCCGTGAGTGATCCGACCTTTGAGCATTTGTACAGTGCTTGTGGGCCACAAAAGATATCTGCCGTATCGTCACCTACGTTGAATATTACGCTGCAGGTAATGATGTCATATCCGGCCTTGTTGGAATTGGGGATTCATTATATCTACTTTAAGGCAACCTTTGAAATCCTTGGAATTGCCTGGAAACCCACCATCGAGTCGGCGTTGCCAAATGGATTCCGCTGCCCAAACAGCTAAATCATGTTGTACTTTTTATGAATAGTCTATTGACAATCGTGCAATCTACTACTCAAATTGGCTGGACAAAGCACATAAACGAACACGTTTATAGAACAAGAAAAGGGGGAAATGCTATGGAGATGGTATCAAAGAGGGAGATTGCATTTAGCTGCTGCTGCTGCCGCCGCTGCAATGCGTTCCTCCCAGACATTCACGATAGGCTTGAATCCGAAAGACCGGCTTCGAATGTACATTTTATCCATGCCGGGTGAGCATCCTTCACTGTACCGGCGTTTTTGCTCAAACGTTGTCTGGAACGTTTCGAACTGTCGAACCATTTCCTCGACACGCGATAGTCGTCGCTTATTTCGAAGCAGGTCTGGTGTTGGTGGTGATGGTGAGGAAACCGAAGAACCTGCCGAGCTGGTGGAAAGAGAAGGGGATAATGCGGGCAAAGGCAAACTGTCGTAGTCGTCGTCAAATAGCCTTTGCCTACGCGTTACGGGCGTCGAGGTCGACACGGCAGACACTGGAGGGGGACTTTCGGTGGTGGTGGTGGTAGCGGTAGGATGGATCATGGCGGGCCAATCGTTGATCTCTTGTTGTTCATGGCCATTTGTCTCTTGCTCCCGCTGAGGTGGCGGTTGCTCTTGTTTGGGTGTTTCTTCTGATTCTGCGTTTTGACGTGTGGTGGTGTCCAGGATTCGATGGACGCCAGCGGCCAATATGAACGCAATGACCAGCGAGTCCAGCACGCCGGTAAAGAGATCAACACCTGTGTATGTGAAAAAAGACGTTTAGAAATCAACCGTAAATATGTGTCGTTCAAATGCTCTCATTACCGTTGGAAAAGCCAAAGTAAAACACGACGATAGTAAGGAGTGGAATGGAAAACTGAAAAGTCATGAAGAAATTGTGAAGGTTCCACAAACGAGGTTTGAGCGAAATTAAACGGTTGCACGAATGGATCGTCTTTTGGACCAAAGGGATCATGCCCACTTTGTTCTCCATAAAAGCCAGGAGCGCTTGCTTTGGCGTACAATAACCCAGGTTCCGCCGCTGGCTGTCACGGGTTTAAACACATAGGAAAGGGTAGGATAGGTAGACTGACGCGTAGAGGTAAAGAAGTGGCTCGACCAAAGCGAATACAATGGCCTTGATGAGCCAGTTAATCTTCGCAGTATTCTGGAAGTCAGAATTTAAGACTGTCCGTTAAATACTGAATTTTGAGGAAGTATTCACGCCGCTCTGATCCCTTCTTTGCGTCGTTACGAGGTTAGATTTGCACCTAGGTGAGCAAGTTTTTGCGCCATTTTGTCAACATAATTTGTCAAAACAGATACCCATTGCGTATGTTCTACTTACATTTTTAGCGAGGCAAACCTGACCCGTCCGGCGCAAGGAAAGGGGCTCGAGCAAACGGAATATTTCCTTGGT
>JSYX01000820.1:0-11823 GCA_000787465.1 Thermomucor indicae-seudaticae | reverse complement strand
ATGACGGTGACGTAGTACTTGGGAGTCTCGAACTTCCAGAGGGCAATGTCGATGGTGATACCACGCTCACGTTCGGCCTTGAGCTTGTCAAGAACCCAGGCGTACTTGAACGAACCCTTACCGAGTTCGGCAGCTTCCTTCTCGAACTTTTCAATGGTACGCTTGTCGATACCACCGCACTTGTAGATCAAGTGACCAGTGGTGGTGGACTTGCCCTGCAACATGAGGGAAATGCATTAGTGAAATGCTCTGAATGAGTCCAACCCATCAGAAATGCCACAGTGATCAATCATGACATCCCTGACGGGGGTTTGCGAATTTCAACTTACGGAATCGACGTGACCAATGACGACAACGTTAACGTGAGTCTTCTCCTTACCCATGGTGTCTTGACTTCTAACATAAGAAACGGAAAATATTGTTAGTCAACCGTTACTAGCAAGGAGCACGCATCCATCTTTCGAAAGATGAACGGATGGATGCCTACAGAATCTAGACGGATGGACAGCAATAGCTTACCTTTAAATAGGACGGAAAAAGGGAAGAGCTATACCACCGCAAAGCTTTTCAGATTTTATAGCGGTCGCAGTAATTTCAAAGCCAGCTACAGTGGACCGTGCTATTGGTCCGTTCAACGACCACTTCACACCCGTCCGTCGCAGGTGGAAAGCTTCTTTCATTCTCGACTCATATGAGTATCGCTTCAGTGCACTTTTATCATGTTCTTTACAGTTAGTATCATGCCCTAAGGCAACTATGATCTGTGTACCATTGCTTTATACAAAATTAGAAGAAAAAGCCTTTATCAAAGAAACAAGGTCGAGTCAAAGCCCAAGCATGAACAGCAGCCCAAGCAACGCTTTGTGGTGATCGAAACCTATCTTAGAGCGGTCCGCTTGGTTATATGTACCCTATGTTTCAAGAAACAGCAGCTCGAGTTTTTTCATTTGACTTCACCCGGATAACCCTGTCGGTCTTGTAGCAGGCTTCTCTCGTCAACTAGCATTGATCGTAATTGCTCTTCGCCTGGAAAGAAGTCAACAACATTGTACGAAGCATAGGGTGAATCATTTTATTAGTTACAAAATCATTAAGATAACTAGCAGTATATGTATGTCACAGTTCACTTCAGTTGCGCTTGCTATAACCAGGCGACTCCACCAGGTCGACTTGAGGCTTGGCAGACTCCAAAATCGCATAAGGTTCAAGCACCACCTTTCCAAGTTGCGCAGCTTCATCAATCGCAATCACTGCTACTGCAAGTGTGTTCTTGCCGTTTGTGTTCAAAATGCCTTCAGGCAGATAGAATTGAGTTTGAGGTCCTAGGTCGTTGGCTGGAAGATCATTAGCCGTACTGATGCGATAACTTTCTTTTCGCTGACATACCATATCGACCGAGCTGCCAGCCATTCACAAAGATCAAGGCACGGTACCGTGTCTTGGAATCATCTTCGAACCGAAGGCACATGGGCGCATCATAGCCCTTTGGCACGTGGACCTCAAACGTCGTGCGGTACCAGGAAACACCGGTTCTGTTCTTGGTCTCGGGCACGCTGGCCTTTTCCCAGTCGCTATCGGGAAAATCTGGCAAATGCCAGCCCATACGTTCACCGAACAGTCCTCCCTCATTGTACGGACCGCGAACAGGATCAGCAAGATCTTCGCCTCCAAGGTTACCTGTGATTAAAGTTAGCAAACTTGTCATGATGGGAAGAAAACAGAAAAGGGATGCAATACCTTGAATTTTCCACTGAATCGACCAGATCATGGCATTGCCAATGCCAAGCAGTTCAGCTTGAGTAAACCCTCGAGCCGACTTGTAAAGATCATTGACGTTCCAGTCGTCTTCATGGCCCGTGGTCCACAGCAGCAAAGAGATCACATTCTTTTCGCCGTCCGTCTTGAGCGTACCGTTCAGATCCGTGAACGCTTGGTTGCCAATATCAAAGCCGCCAAGATATTTGCCGTTAAGCCAGGCGACCCACGCGGACGCCGCTCCGGAGAACGCGGTAAGGTTGAAGCCGGTAATCTCGCTGCTGCCGTTAAATGTGCCACGGAGCCAAATGCAGCCAGTGTGGAATCCTGAATGCTCGCGCGTCAGAGCACCTTTTTCTGTCTCTCGAAAGTGTGCGTAACTTACCATAATCGTCAGCATACAGAATCGGAAGCGTTTCAGGTGGGGTAATTGAGTTGGTGTCGAGGTGGTCTGCCGTCACCCAGTCCGAGTCATCAAAGTCAGGTTCGGATTCAGGCGACGCTGGGCTGTACTTCCATTGGGCTTTCGAGAGATCGGTATACTCTACATCAGGCTTGCCAAAGTCGAGCGTTCCATTCCAAGTGCCATAGGCTGTCTTTTCAAGGTGGACTTGCTTGCCGTTCCAAGTAAATGAAGTAATGTTGCTCGGTGCGACGACTTCAATGTCGGTCGTCCGATCAATGTCGCCCCGGAAGGAGAGCGTGGAGCCCGAGATGGCTGCGCTGCGGACAATGTAAGGGCCGTGGATCAACACGCGCTGGTTATCAGATGAGACGATGGGTGCCGTCCACTTGGTCGCGCTCGAGTACCCGGAAACCAGTAGCAAAAGGTCCTTGCCCTGACCGCCAGTACTAGTGACCGAGATGGCTGTCGTACCGTTGGGGTGCTTATAGTTGATTTGCAGGATACCGTCCTCAGTCGAGGAAACAACAGATTCGTCGGTTGAATGGACCTTCGCGTCACCGTTGCTGACCTTGAGCGCAAACTCGCCGTCCTCATCTTCATACGCGTAGACGACGATCACATCAAAGGAGCCCATATCCTGGTGCGTGAATATCTCGCTGGTAGAGTACATGAGATGCTGCGAGTTAAAATCGTAGTCAGCGACCAAGACCTTGGCGTCGCGACCGTTCAAGACGAGCTTCGAGTCTTTGCTTCTGGGAATTGTGAAATTGCCATCCCTTGTTTCGATGTTGATATAGAATCTTGCGCAAACTGTTAGGTGGGCGCGAACAATTGGAATTCGAAATGTGTAAAAAGAAAAGTAACTTACTCATCCAGATCGGTGGAATTTGAGTTAGAGTGCTGAGCAATGTAGAACTGAGTGGAGGTATAGATATCCTTGAGACCGTCTATAAGGATAGTTGGACCATTTGTATACTTGGGCCAAAAGTGTTCAGTTGTCAGGAAAGGCTTGACGGTATGCAAGAAAGTTCCTGCGATTCGAGTTAATAATAATAACTTGAGAAAATTGATTAAGCTCGTATTATACCTTGTAGCTTGGTTTCCAGGCCTTTGGGCGTCATAAGACCTGGCTCTGAGATAGGTGCACCATAGTCATACGATGTGTAAACAGCTAACATGCAATTCGGATGTTAGGTTTTTTCCCTGCTACGCGTTTTCTGTATAACGAATAGGACACTCACTCGGCTTAGCGAGACCGCCCCACGATGTGCCACCTTGAATGAAATAAAAACTAGGGTTAGTTAAAAATGTCTCCAGTAAATTAGACGGTGTATACCATAAGTCATATAAAGATTCTGGATTCTAGCACCCTGCGCATAGTTGTTCTTGTAATACACTTTTGCGAACCGCTCATCCACCATCTTTCTGCAAGCTTCGTAGCCGGGGCCTCCCCATGGATCAAAGGCTCCTCCTTGGAACTCGTAGAGCGCCATGGGCTGAGACGGATTCGTCTGTTCGTGGAAAGCACGCCACCAGGTGCTGGTGTTACTTGGCCAGATATCCGGATGGCTGCAGTCGAATCCGGCTGGATAGCTATCCCAACCGTATATGTCAACCGATCCTTCTCCGGACGCAAAGTGGCCTCCTGCCCAGGGATCATTGAAAGTGCTCGGGACCACCATACCGTCCGCGGCAAATTTGTTGATCACGGCTTGCATATAAGCAGGGTCAATATTGTCCGCATACTCGTTTTCTACATCACGTTCAGAATAAAATCAGGGGAAAGAAATATGTTTCGTTTTACCGATTTGATTCAGGATGATAGGTCCGCCCTCAGTGATTTGATTGGGAACAAGGTACTTGTCGACTGCAGTGAGCCACTCGTGCCAATTTTCATAGTATTCCGTGGTGTTGACCCGAGCCATCGATTTCATCGTAGCGAGCCAGCCAGGGAAACCGCCACAATCCTGTGTGTATTGCGACCGTGTGAGTCCAGCCTATGCTGACAAAGCCACAGCATGGACATGGGACGTACCACTTCAGCATTGATGTACGGGCCAGGACGAGAGATGACATGAATACCGACTTGTTTCGCTGCATCAAATGCCTTCTGAATGTCTCGTACTCCTTGGAAATCGTAGACGCCCTTCTTTGGAGAGTGATAGCCCCAGTTAAAGTAAATTGAAGCGCCATTGTAATCTAGAGCTTTGAATTTCTCCATAATGTCTAACCAGAGACCCGGAGATGGTAAGCGGTAATACTATGTTATATAGCATACGGATGAAATGAGCTTTGAAAAGTCTTGCTTAAAATTATTATGCAAATGGCATACGTGGAATTCACCGGAGAATAGAAACAGACGCTCGTTATTGACAAAGATCGTGTAATTATCCCACTTTACGGGTCCCGTCACAGCGTCTTGTCTTGGGCTGAACCGGACCGGAACAGCATTGGCAACGAGGGCCGCCAGGGCTAGCGAAATGCTTGTCACGGCAGGACCCTTGAGGAGCATGGCTTCTTTGTCGAGATGAAGGGACAAGCAAAACCTTTAGCCGGGCAAAGGGACGCATTGGTATCAATTTATATATAAAATCCATCAGAGTGTAACCGATTATCTAATCCATTCTGTATGTGCAACCCACTCGGAGGTTGTTCTTTTTTGTGGAATGGCACACAAACACCGCGTAAGTTGTGGGGTAAATTGCTGGTGAAGACCCATGTGCTTCAAAGAGATCCTTTACACGCGTGTTATTGTCTGCGTTAGGCAGCAGATGCTCAACCGGCTCGGCTTTTGCATACTTACCAGACGTCTTGCGATTGCCAGGGTAGCCTTCTATATCTTTCTGCCATCAGTGATAACCTTCTCTCTTAGACGCACTGACCGGCTAAATATAAACACCGTTTTGCTAGCAATAAGCTTCTGGATTTCACGACAGTGCGATTACTAGTTAGCAAAGACCGAAGCAATGTAAGCTGTATTTGACAGGGACGTTCTAATAGTTGTCAATGCTTGTTAAACATTCTGCATTCTTTCGTACGCAAGTCGTATATAGAAAGTCGACGATAATGCGACAATGTTCAATCGGATTCGCACTGATTCTCATAGGGAAATTAAGCGAAGAAATTCACCGTTTGGGAAGATAATATAGGGTAATACAGTTCACTCATTACATAAGCCAGGGTTCCGGGTGAGAATAGATCCCTTTGACGTCGATGTTCAAGTAGTTCTGACAAACTGAAAGCGCCAACCTACTTTTTCGAAGAGGCGCAAACTTGTTCAAACACATGGGCCAACGCCAATTTCAGTCTCAAAGATGTGTCAATATTGCTTTGAAGTTTACGCCAAATGAATCGCATGCACAACAGTTGCCGTCCCGCGGTGGGAAGACGTACATAAAAGAGCGGCGCATCGCTCGCGCTAGAGGACGTTTTGCCTTACGCATTCCTCGCAACAATATTATGCATTCAGTGGCAAAGTAAAGATTGCGGTAGCAGATCTTGTAGTCATGGTCCATAAGACACCCAAACCCAAAAAGACAGGTTAGCGTTGTCAAGAAATTAAATCGCGCCTGATATCGTCAAGGTGGCCCTGCACGTGGGTCTTTTCCTCTCTCTCTTTTCGGAATAAAGCCGAGGTCGTAATACGTATACCGCCGTCAGCAACTATTGGACCTACTTGAGCCACCTCCATTAAGACAAGCGGTTGGGTTCCTCCGTTGTATACAATACGTGGTTAACATGAAAAAGTGTTGTCTCTCCTTGCACCATGCAAGACGAATTGAATTAAAAGTTGCGCTTTTAGATATTGAGACAGCTCATTTAGGCGAGCTCTACATGTGCTCCGTATAACGCCATGACGGATAACAAGATTAGTCCGTACTCTTTTCGTTTATTGATGTGAACGGTTACAAGTTTCAATACAACTACGATGTACTGTGATGCAGCTCTCATCTTGACTATGTGCAGCAAGTAACAATACTATATCAGGCACGGCAAGTTGTGGTAAGTGTACTAATGAACGATTGCTAACGATTGGATCGAATCGCCATTCATACCGATAACACCTGTCTCAGATACTGAATAAATGAAACAGAAACATACCTACGCAACGTCTGGATAACTGAGTCAGGAACCTATTTCTGGAACATCCATCAGCTATATAAAGAGCATAAGAGATAGGGATCATCATCTTTCCAAAATATATCACCCTTCTCACAAGTCTTGGTACTTCCTTTCTTCTTAATCGCGTGTCTGTACTCATATATTTCACAAGTTATTGCAAGCATAGATCTGTTTGTTCCCCTTTTGCCAAAGAATTCCTAGAAGGGCCAAATTTTTGACAGAAAACTTTCCGATAATTCCCGTTCTTTTCACTGATCCATCGGTGCATGCCATCCCACGTTACTTGCTCTAGACTTTCAGCCAATGAAACCGCAGTGTGTGGGGCCATTGCAGGCTCAGTCGCAAGGTAAACAGCCATTCTTGTGAATGACCGAGCCAATGCAGCTAATACCGCCCAAGATTCGTGATTGCTCCTTTGGATGTGGTCAAGATTCGATTACAAGTCCAATCACAACCGTACAAGCTTGCTTATGCTGCTGCTGGCAGTGGTTGTAGTAGATTCAAGTCATTTACCGGCGGCGGCGGCAGCAGCAGTCTACTACCTGTAAGGATAGCAAAAGAGAACATTTTCGCCGCGGCGAAGCGTATCGCAACTGAGGAAGGTATCCGGGTAAGTAGTAGTAGTTGTTGTTGTGCGGCAGTATTGTGAAGCAGAATTTTGCTAAGTGCCTTTAATAGGGATTCTTCAAAGGCAATGTATCAGCAGAGTATCTTTATCTTACTTATGGCGGGAGTCAGTTCTTTGCATATCATCATCTCAATGGCGTCCTCAATGCTAGAAAGGTAAGTATATAAAGTTCATGAGTGAGGACAGACATCTTAGAGCACTGTTAGTCTATTATACCAGAGTCAGTTGGCTCCTTCATTTCAGGAATGCTTGCTGGATCTTTTGCGACGGCAGTAACATACCCTTTTGATTTGCTACGTACGCGTTTTGCCTTGCAAGGTTCTTCAAAAGTCAGTAAAAGCTAGAGAAGCTAAAAATATTGGGTACCAATGATCTCACTATATCATGACAGGTATATCCAAGTCTTTATAGCGCAGTAACCGACATTTATCGTGTTGAAGGATTCTATGGATTTTACCGCGGACTAGTACCCTCAGTTGCCCAGATTATGCCTTATATGGGGTTGATGTTTTGGAGCTATGAGACGTTTTGCGCGACATTCGAGTGGATGAGGGTAATGATACTTGGAACGGATGCCAGTGGGCGCATACGTATTTACCGTTATTATTTTTGACAGGACAAAGAGCTACTCGATCCGGATAAGAAACTTGCCCATAACATGATCAGTGGGTCCTTGGCCGGCATCGTTAGTAAAACAGGAGTCTTCCCACTGGACGTCGTTCGTAAACGGCTCCAAGCTCAAGGACCCCATCGAACCAAATATGCTGTACCAGGGATACCCGAGTATAGTAGTCGTGTCTCTGTTTTCTCTTGCATGAGAACGATCGTCAAGACCGAAGGCGTTTTAGCGCTTTACAAAGGACTTTTCCCGGGCCTTTTAAAAGCTGGACCAGCAAGCGCAGTGAATTTTGCCGTTTTCGAGCTGTCAAAAGACGTCTTTCTGAGACTCAAGGCTTCGGGCATCGTTCTGTCAGCCGATGCAAGTCTCGTTGCATGATACCCCCCTCCGACCTCATTTCACAACAACACATTTAGTTTACATATCGCACCTTCACGTGTGCTTAATTGCTTTCACGTCATTACTGCATTATCATCCGCTCGTCCAAAACCTCTATTTCACATAAACACGCACACACACGCGCGTGCCATACCCCGCTAATAAAATGCGACCAATGCCTCTATGCATAGACAAGCTCTCAGGCTTGTTTGACTTGAATGTTGAGCATATATAGCCCTGCATGGATCCATTCAGGGTCGTGGTCATGGGCCGGCAAGTTTGATTAAATATGGCATTGGTGACGAATCCAAGAAGTTTACTTGCAGACACCAGCATTAATGACCTAATCTTCTGTCCCTGAACCTTTAGCTGGTGCATGTGAATCTGAACAGCTCGGAATATTTAATCCCGAAAGACTTTTATATGAATGTATTGGGAGAGAAGGGGGGCGATTCTGATAGAGTGCAGTGTGCTTGCTTTATCCATATATGGTCCACGCGTGTACACAGAGCTTTTCCCTTATGCCCGGAGGACCCTTTCTATTCATGTTCGGGAAACCCTGCGTTTCTGGCCACCCCTTGTTCATAAACACGCTTGTGTGTCTCCCCCTCCTCCTCTTCTTTTTTTTACTTCTTTTTATTACTTTTTCGTAGATCCATGGTTAGCCATCAAGAAGAACCCAGCAAAACCGTGGTTGGGCCGCCTACACCGTCTCATATCCAGCTGGTCCAATCCACATGGCAACGCGTCGCCGAGATCCGGCATCCGGAGGACGACCGAAACGTGTCACCTTCACTTGCATTTGCATTTGCGTTCTACGACGCCTTGTTCACGATGGACAATTCACTACAGGAATCCGTTTTTAACAATAATATGGTTCGCCAAGCGCGTGTGTTGACTGGTATCCTGTCCTATGTGGTTCGGTCGCCTACGACTTCGACGACCGTTTTCCAGCAGCCACAGGACGATCAGATCCGGCGACTGACCGCCCTCGGTGCTCGTCATGCTCAGTATAACGTCCAGCCGTACATGATTGACCTCGTCGGTCCAGCACTTGTTATTGCACTAAAGAAAAGACTCAAGTCCGAATATCGTCCCGAGATTGGTGAGGCATGGTGGATCGTACGTGTTCCCGACCTTAACGAGATAAAAGAAAGGCACATTAGCTCATTTAAGCGGTCATTATATACATATATGTCTACATATAGACCCATGCCCATATTGCATTCTATATGAAGAGAGGTCTGGAGTTTCAACTGGCCTTGGAAGCCAACAATGCTAATGACAGTAATACTAGTACTGCTCAGGGACCTTGTTCTATCCAATAATAGTTATTTTACTTCATTATGTATCTAACTGTGTCTCCAGTAGCCCGTTTCATCCATCATTAATCGCAGGTTCTAAGGATATCATCCATTGACTATACAAAAACGTTTCTGCGTACAAGAATACATATATCTAGATACCAAATTAATTTTTTTACTCCTTTTGAATGACCAGTGCGGTGGCGGCACCACCGCCATTGCAAATAGCTGCTGCACCGAACTGTCCCGATTTCAACAAGTGTGTAAGGGTTACAACAATACGCGCACCCGAGGATCTATTGCATTGGCTAGTTTAGAGCAAATTTCCCCCTTCGGTCTTTGGTCTGGTCAACATACCCAATAGGATGACCAAGCGCCACAGCACCGCCAGCAATGTTGACCTTGCTAGGGTCCAGACCTAGAAGCTAGAGATTGAGACAAAGGATTAATTAGCAAGTGACAGGAGCCAAGGCTTAAATTATCCTCTCTCTCTCACCTTCTCATTGGCACGAGCAACAACACTGAAAGCCTCGTTCAATTCAAACAGACTGATGTCCTTAATGCTTAGGCCAGCCTTTTCCAGGGCGATAGGTAATGCCTTGCTGGGCGCAATAGGGAAATCGATAGGTGCGCATGCAGCATCAGCATAGGCTGTTGTTAGATAAAGAATGCCTTAGCGTTTTCGTAGACGGCTACTAGATCCGTCGTTGGAGTAGCTTACTAATAATTCTAGCCAAGGGCTTGATACCAAGCTCGTTAGCCTTTTGACGAGTCATCAAGACCAAAGCAGAAGCACCGTCATTCAATGTGCTGGCATTCGCAGCGGTAACGGTACCTGTCAAGCAAGAGAACATGTTAACTCATACGATATAAATAAAGCCCGTGTCCTTACCATCTTTCTTAAAGACCGGCTTTAAGGTAGGGATCTTATCATACTTTACATTCTTGTATTCTTCATCTTCCTTTACGATAATATCACCCTTTTTGCCCTTGACTGTCACTGGAGCAATCTCTGCATCAAAGACTCTGTTCTCCCAGGCCTTGGCTGCACGCCGGTACGACTCCAAAGCATGCGCATCCTGTTCTTCACGGGAGATGTTTTGGACAACTGCAGTGTTCTCGGCACATCCACCCTATACATGGACTACGTTGTCAATACATTCTTTCAAGCATTCATTGCCCATCGAGAAAATCTACCATGCTAAATGGACGAGTTTAGACATCCTTAAGCTTGATATAAATCCCATAAAAAGTCCTTACTGAATTTGGTTGTATACATCCCATAGACCGTCTTTGATGATAGCATCAAGTAGTTGCTGATGGCCGTATACTGCGTTGCGTGGTGCATAATATCTACCCCGCACATTTAGCACGTGAATCTTACATAACCGAAATTTTTGCATGAACTTACGGTGCGTTCGACATGCTCTCCATCCCACCAGCCAGCATAATTTGTCTATCACCCAACTGCAATGCCTGTGCTGCCATTGTGATCGCTTTCATGCCTGACGAGCACACCTTGTTTATCGTCGTCGCTTCCGTTGATTCAGGGCAGCCTTTATTTGGTTTTCAGAATCAGATAAGCGCGGGAATTTCGGGTTATTCAGCCAAAACCGACCTGCTGCAAGCACCACTTGCCGGGCGGGTGCCTGACCAAGGTTGCTGGAAATGACATTCCCAATATACGCTTCTTCAATTTGGTCTGGCTTCAAGCCTAGCGTATTGTATGTTAGTTGGGAGTACCTTTATAGATATGTATATAGATATACCAGCTCGTTCAATAGCAGCCCTGGCAGCCACAGCACCCAATTGCGGGGCGGTCAATGATTTAAGGCTACCGTTGAAGCAGCCGACCGGCGTACGGGCAGCACTGGCAATGACAACGTCCTGTCAAAGCAATTAAGTATAACGAGTATGGTGTGCCGACAAGTCCAAGTATTACATGAAGTTCCTTTTTGGCCGTAGCAAAGGTGCGTGCGAAGATCTAGAACATGGTGTTGTCATTTGGCTTTACAGTTGGACCTAAATGAGCCAATGCGCCAAGCTTACCGTACGAACAATAGGCTTGGCGGCTTGACGGCTACTGGACAACATTATGGGAAAGAACAGAACCGACTCCTTGTCATGGTTTTCCCCGCAATAAAAAGTGTGGGTAAAATGCGACGGAAACGGCTTCCTTTTCGGGAACTCCGTCATTCCAAAACATCTCCTCTCTCTTTAATCATCGGTTTTCTTGCATGTTTCGAGCGAATCAGGACTTATCAGGTCTGTAGTGATCAAATGAGCCATTCTAAAATTTGTATGGCCTTCAAAGAAAGGAACAGGCGACATATCAAACCCGAAAGGGAAAGCGCTCAGAGTGCTAATAGGCAAGCAGAGCTGGCCCAGCACAGTGTGCCGGACACCTTACCATTTGCACAACGCAGTCTTCACCTGTAACCTGCACGGTATCAGCATTTACTACTGTAACTCATCACTAACCATCTTCCGTAAGAAAATATGAAACTGCAACCTCCTATTCCCTTGCTTGAAGCAAAAGTTAGGCTTACCCGTCCGTCTTAACATCATGATTCCAACCTGTTATACTCATCGTACATGCTCCAAATCGAAT
>JSYX01000819.1:0-11950 GCA_000787465.1 Thermomucor indicae-seudaticae | reverse complement strand
AAGATGATGACTCTGTCGTTGTCGGCTCAAGCACGGTGGACCCTATTCCTATCAACAATCGAAGCTCGTCTCGAAATGGTACTCGAGAATCAACAAACCCTGCACGTCGACAGACCGCTATCTCAGGAAGTTTTTCACCGATAACATAATAAGCATTCGGGCATGAGTGATTTAATGATTTGTACAAGCCTCGGAGGTGGTGGTTCTGGCGGCCGCTCCTCTCCTTCCCATGCTGCTGTGTATGACGCGATCCGTAACAGTGTTGCCAAAAACTACATGAGCAATCCATGCTATCCTTCCGACTATTCGCATCAGTTCATGTCCTATTTACGTCGATGGCACCACGCATTACCACCTGTCGATCAGACTACCTGGACTTATCAGAGCGATGACGGTCGCCCTGTTGTACACTGGCACTCACTTACGTTACTGGCATGCTTATCTCTGACGGCAAATTATTCCATGATATTAACAACAATGGTCTGGAAGTCTTGCGCAAGACGCTGGATGATCATCTCCGTTAATAGGTTGGCTGTCTTTCAGTGCTCTGACAAAGGTTGATCTCCGGCCTGATAAAGATTTGTATCCTCGCTTGCGAACACAGTGGACATGTAATGACTATATACTTCTTGAGTTCTTCTTTGGATGGGGTCTTTCCAGTTATCAAAAGGCGGTAACCAAGGTTTAAACTGGCGGCGACTTCCATACATCCAAAGATAATAATACGGTGGGATCAGCTGGTGCCGGGTCTTCCGGTGGAAGCAACAACACAATTGGTCATGAACGACAGAAACCATCGTCGGGAGATATCAGTAATAATGAACAACTGGAAGCATATGGTGTAGCGGCTATCGATCGGGACCAGCTGACGTTTGATTCGTCGGGGCAAAACGTGGAGATACGACGCTATGTACGTACGATCAATTTTGACATTACGAAAATCACATACAAGTGCGCTATCTGGCCCAAGGTTGTGTCTTTCAATTATCCAAGTCTGCTTTATGCGTGGATTTACTTGGACCATCTTGTGGCGGGGTATCAAAAGGACTTGACGGGTAATCTGCGCACGATTCATTGATACCAAGGAAAAAACTTGCCGGCTAACTCACCACTTGTGGTACTATCTCATGACTATTTGGACGAAGAAGAAACACGGCTGGCACTTTTCGATATTTGGTTACAGAACTTACGAAAGGCGAAATGGCTTTCACCGCAAGAAAGAGAGCAGATGCAAAACAGCGAAAAAACGGAGAGCTTGGGATACCTCAAGATAACGACGATGGATCCTTCTGCGTATGTTGCGACTGGAGTTCCGAAACAGGCATCTTCTACATCGACCGAGGGCGGCGGCGAATCGAATTTGTTTGGTGGTGGATCTCATAGCAGCGGCAGTAGCCTATCGTCGATTGGAAGTCTAGGACATTGAGCTTGGGATTACAAGTCAAAGGACATTGCGGTGGCCGTACGAGACCTGAAGGCTGGGGTAGAAATCCAAAGACAGACAATGGCATGTCAAGATATTCCGTAATTGTTTCATTCGCAGTGAATTTGTTGACTGGCTGATCAGTCAGTTCGATGATAAATACGCGGTGGAGTTTGGCAATTCGCTTATGCAACACAAGCCTCTGTTGTTCGTTTCGTCCACGGGTCGCCACGGGTTCTTGGATGCTCATTATTTCTATCGGCTTTCTTCCGAGTTGCACCTAGCCAACAACAACAACAGCAGAAGCAGCCGTGGTTTGCGGCTATCAACAGCTCAGGGTCAATTCGAAAAGATAGCCATCCACTTCTGGACCAGCCAACAAGGACAGGAGTGAGACCGGCGGCGGAAGCTTATCTGCAGCGTCTTCGCCGCAAGTATCCTCGACAGGGCACAGCAAGAATAATAAAAAGCGGACATTTGAATCGACATGTCCTGTTCAATGATTATCGACGTGGATCCATACAAGAAAAGCGATTGACGAGAAACAGCTATTCTGCATTACGATACGGATATAATTGCTATCATTTCAAGTTCAATTGGCTTGGATGCACCGCAAATTGGTTCAAGAGCTCGTGCAGAGTGGCGGATGGCGAGGAATAGTCTTGTGATGGGACAAGGGCAAAGTACTTGGGTGTTTGAAAATGCGCCACGGTGTATATGGACTCGATGCCTTTAGCACCGGCTAATGAAGAATCAATGAAAGAGCAGCAACAGTTGCAGAATGCTACACCGGCGGCAGCACATGTTGATCAGCCCGGTAATAATAAAAATAATAGTAGCAATAATAATAATGATGCTCCATCATCATCACTGTCTTCTTGATGATTACTGATACCCTGTAAATAAAACAATGCTATTCATCATCATGGGATGTTGGATTTTCGCGGTGAAAATTACTTTTCGCAGGTCGCGGAAATAGATACTTTAATTGATAACGCACATCTAAGCGGGCGATAAAGTAGGCAATGACGAGATGTTAATGAACATTCGTGGTTGTAGTTATCTACTGCATACAAGTTGTGCGTGTCGGATTAATGACGCTTAAAGCGGTCTTCGTGGTCCAGACATATCCAACCAGTCATCTACGGTCATGTAATAGCTTGACTCCCTCTCTTTCAAAAAGAGCTTTTTTCTCATACGGGCTCTGCTATGTCACTTGATCCTACTTAGAATCACTATGTGCACTGTCATACAGCGTTCATATTTGCAATAAGTCATCTTCCAATAACGATCGGGATGTCCTTTACGAGGTATATCTCCCTCTACCAGTTGCCTGAGAGTTGGCCTGTAGAAGGATCGCAGAAGACCAAGGTTCTTAGTTTTCTTGCAATTGCTCCAAAATATCCGAGACATCTTTATCAACTTGTTCATGTTTGGTAAACTCGTAAACGTATGCAGTGTGTCAATTGATGCTGGGAAGTCAAGCCAGTCAATCTCAGTGAATGTGTAACAACCTTCGTAGAGTAGTTGCACTATATAAAACGTCACCCTCATTCCTAAGTTACGGATCAATGAGACACTGCTGTTCACAAATCCAGGCAATTTCTTGCCATGAATTTGGAAGCCCAACATGTCATCCATTGACTTTTCGTCTATAGTGCTCTAGCAAAAAATTGCAACTCGTAAAAAGTCTCGACACACAGCATCTTTGTCCATGTTGGCTTCTGCCAGTTTGACTTCGCCGAATCCCAGATTTTTCTCCCAGTCTAGCTGTGGGCCACAAACTGAAAAGCATTAATTTGGGCGGGAGACAAAAACTCCGTCCTCTTCCAGGATCGTCAATGCTGTACGAATCAGCCAGTCCACAAGCGATCAATTTTCAGGCATTGACTTCTCAAGTTACGAACGAATCGTCAGACAGCGACTTGACAGAATTGACAACCGGCACTTCGTTAAAAACGTATGGCTCGAGCGTAGCTGACCCTCTGAATACTGCAAAGGGTGAATCCACCGCGCATGCGAGTCGCCTACCGGAAGGTAACACCATTCGACAGCAATATGATTGTCCTCCGGAAACTGTACCCGATGTCAAGGCCGAAATGGAGAAATGGTTCGCCATGGCAGATCGGTAAAGGTTTTTTTGTGGGGGGTCTTTGGGGTTTTGGATGGCCTAACCGCGCGCGCTAGATACGGGTTCTTAGGGGCAGAAGACTCCGTGGAGGCCAGTGCTGAGTGAGTACTGAAGGCGCTAATCCAAGCAGAAGAAAGACACTCATGTAATGATTACTAGGCAGAAAGAAAAGGAAGTCGAACGGTCGATCAAATGGGAACGTATGGCGATCCCGTCAACTTTGTATGGAAGAAATGTCTATGGCTTCAGGATGTCCCAAAAGGTATGGTCTCCCTCTCTCCTGAGCGTTCCCGATTTGCCAGACGTCTCCATGTGTTGATTCCTAGTTTGTAAAACGAGTCTTTAAAGGGATACCGGATTGCTGGCGACGCGACGCCTGGTAAATTGACCGCTCGATGATGTTGTATAGACTACTCATATAGATCACAAATAAGGTATTTTCTTTGTACGGACGGATTCCGGAGAGCAGTAGACGAGAATGAGCTACAAGAGAAATACAAGGTTGAGTATGAAAAGAGAGATCGCTTTTGTTTTTAGCTAAAGGTATCTTTGTCTAGACACTGTTGGCAAAACCATCCCCGCAT
Source organism: Thermomucor indicae-seudaticae (assembly GCA_000787465.1). Lineage (NCBI taxonomy): Eukaryota > Fungi > Mucoromycota > Mucoromycetes > Mucorales > Lichtheimiaceae > Thermomucor > Thermomucor indicae-seudaticae. The sequence continues at coordinate 7,812 of JSYX01000819.1, read as the reverse complement.
GAAAGACAGATCGACTTGGATATACCACGAACGATGCATGGTCACATTATGTTCCGAGAACGCTATGGATCAGGGTAAGGAACGTGACGCCCACTTTGTTGCTGTTTCTCATTCCCCAAAGGCAAAGATCTCTGTTTAACGTTCTACGAGCGTTTTCATGCTTCGATGAAGAAGTTGGATACTGTCAAGGGATGACAAATATAGCAGCCATGCTGCTTATGTATTGCGAAGAAGAGGTATGTATGCTCAACAATGCGCCAGAGGGAAACCTTTAATAACGGGGAATTTAGCGGGCATTCACTCTTTTAGTCCATATGTTTATGCGTGATGGGCTACATAATCTTTATATTCCAGGGTTTCCTGCTCTAATGGAAAGCTTCTTTATACAAGACCGACTTGTCCAAAGATATTTACCACGACTCTACCGGCATCTGGTAAGATAGATATATATATATATATATCTATATGTACGTGGAGTTCCATGCATACTAATGAGGAATGTGTTTAGCAAGACATTGGGCTATCAAGTGATGTGTATGCAACCAGGTGGTATATAACCCTTTTTACTGGCGGCGTAGTACGATACCAGACGCTGTTAAGGATATGGGATGCGTACTTTTTGTGTGGATTCGATATTTTATACTTTGTTGCCGTCACTCTGCTGGAAAGCTATTATGGTAACTGAAGAAAGGAATCCATTAAAGATAAAATCTAATAACAGCTACTTGGTTTTTCCTAGATCGTCTTCTCGTTTGTGACATGGAATCTTGCATGCAATTATTGGGCTCTACAATGATCGCTCAAGATGAAGACAAGTTTATGAGAAGAGTCAAAAAGCTGTTTGAAAGAAGTCGGCGGCGGAGGATCTTAGGAGCTCTTCGACATGAATATCGGTCTTCGAGGGTATCTACATGAAACCTTAATATGTGAATATCCGAGAATGTGTTCTTGCTGTGAAGGTTACGAAACTGAGCAAAGGTCTCGGGCTTTTCCTTATAGATCGTACGTATCTGTAAATCTGCATCGACGTAGAAATTATACACATACATACTCTTGTAATTATTTATCAGACACAGTTGCCGATGCTTTGGTAAACTCTAGTTCGATTGCAAAATTGTTTGGGAATTCATTCGATGTAGCTGCCCCGTCTATCTCGTCTTTGGTTAACAGCACTTTTGTGTCGTTTCCGTGTTTCCAGTCAATGAACGCAGAGTGCAGCCAAAAATGACATAAAGGAGATGCCTATTTCAGTTAAAACAGAGTTCTTTCCTGATAGTCGGCACCACTTACTTTGAGGTGATAAAAGTGTTTTGTCATGAAGCAAACTTTGAAGTCTCCGGCAACAGGTTCTATTCCGCTTGTCTTTAGAACAATTTGGTCCTTGGTTCGCGTAATAGTACACTAACCCAGTAAATGAGTGTACAGAGAAGAAGAAGAAGCCTTTCTTACCTCCGGCGAACTGCTGTTGTAAACACATTTACACCCGGCATAAATAGCAAATGCAACATATCGTCCTGCTACAATTTTAAACAAGGATTACAATTTTTTCCTAAGCATTGACTCACCATTCCTATACGGATGTGGAATATTTTGCAGCGTGATCTGTTTAATTATGACTGGTTGTACTGTATTATCAATATTTTGGATCATCATGGATATCTCAAAGTAACGAACGTAGCGTATTTGACTGGGTATCGTGATGCCCTAAAGAAGCAGCAGCAAGCTTTATCAAAGGTTTATCGCGGACATAGGACAGCGATTGATACCTTTCCGGTTTTCATTCGCTTTGCGGTGTAGATTGCCATTGCTTCATCAGCAGTTTTGGCGATCCTGAGATAGAGCAATAACGCAGCTATCATGGTTCCTGTCCGACCCTTTCCGGCTTTACAATGCACAACAACGACATTCTTATCGCATGTTTGTAGCCATGCTGCTGCTTCGACGCAAAACTGGAATACAAGCTTAAAAGGTGGCGGTTGATGGTCATCAAAGGGGTAAATCGCAACTTTCGGTGGGGGTTATCAATTCAGTCTGTCTGAACAAGTTTAAATAATAGATATATACCTGGAGCATTAAAAAGCTGAGGGTTATAGGCTTTTTCAGACCGTCTATTCAAATGGTTGCTCTTAGTCTCTTTCTCTCTCTTTCGCTTTGTCTTTCTCAATGGGCCGTACAAATTAAAGACTTTGTAATGGTTTTTGTGATGTTTGTCAAGGAAGCTAAAACTCCTTGTTTAGTATATCGTTGTCAACGCACCCACACAGCATTCCCTAACTTTTTCACGTCCACGAGTGAGTTTCTATATAGACTTTCGAGTCCTTGGGCGGGGTAAGACATGGCAATAATGTTCTCGGTGATATCTTTATATAGAGAGAAGCTTCAGTGCTGCTGCGCCCTGACGACATGAGAGAACATACAGCTCAGATCAAGGTTGAAATGACATTTTGGGTCAATGTAGCGGCATCGATCTTCAGACACACGGGAACGTAATGAGTTGAGCATCAAGAACAGAAAGAGAGAAACGTGAAAAATTTCCCCGCTTTTCATCGTTGCAAGTAATGGGTCTGGCTAACGACATTGTGGAATCAGTCCTGACGCCAGGGTACACGGCCAAAGGCGTGATTCGGCTCATGTTTTATTCCTTTTATTTATTGTTTGCGACGCTGGTTGGAATGATCATTGTCACTCGTGGGAATTACCATGTTATTGGCTTGTTGGTATTGTCAATATGTCTCTTTTTGACTATCCGCTGGTGAGTTAGTGGGGAAAAAGCTGGAAGGGGAGGAGGACTCACGGCTTTTTTAGGTTTATTGCTGAAATGGAAAATATCAAGAAAACTGAAGCAAGCAAAAAGGATTGAACCTTTGGTTTAGACATTGCAAGAATTATAGCGACTTCTGGGTGGGATGACGCGTCTGTTTTCCAGGATACTGGTTGTAATTCCTGGCGTCTTTTCAACGTTTGTTTAATCCACTATGCACATATCAGTTATTCATACGACGCCGAGGATGTTTACGGGTTTCTGTTACTGTCGCTCAATGCAGAGGATTTTAACGGAACGCTGCTTCTTTGATCAATTGTTCTTGGAAAGTACAATGGTGCCCATTCATACCGATTGAAGATCGATTTATCGCACGTGGCTTTTGAGCGCTCCCATTGTCAGTCAATCTTTGGGTCTATAATCCTTCAACCTCTTGGCAATAGCTTCCTGCACAGTGTCGGATATTACTATTCAGCGTCTCGGATCTGTTAGATGTTTGTGTACTGCATAAGCTTGGTTCATATTTCACAATGTAACGTCCACGTGATAATAATAGGAAGCGCCGGATACACAAAGCGGATAGGTCTCAAGTCGCTTGTAGTCTACATGATATGACATCTAAAGAACATTTAAGCTCGAAGGATAATCACTGCTCGAAACCAAACACTTGTTACAAATCCTTATATAGCGCTCACTGAATCAGCTTATTAACGTGATGTCGAGAAAGCTTTGCATAACACAAAGAACACGCCAAATCCAATACGAGTGAGGACAGAACAATGGGAGTCCCAAGTCAATGGTCAGACATGTCATTAAATATAAAGCTATATTCTTCTTTTTCCCTTTCCCATCATTAACCATAACCATGACCCTTTCGCCACCGATCAACATTATTCAAGAGTATTCTCTGGTCTGGTTAAACCTTGGAACACTAGTCTTGCTTCCATTATTTGCAACCTTCGTACAGCTGAGAACGACCATAGAACAAACGACCGACGCGTCTCAGAATCGGATACAAGATGTCTGCAACGCTGTAAACAAGATTGGAGCTGAAGTCGCCAGTGCACCACAATTAATGCAAGAAATGTCGCAAAAGGCAATCCAGAAGACGATCGAAAATCTGCGCCGTGAGCTTATCACGGCTGTGGGAACACTTCAAGGCATCGTTACCTGGCTTGTGAACGTCTACAAGGCGACCTATCGGTGTCTCCTTGGCCTGGCTATCAATGGAGCAGTGTCGGCTGTGACCCAGATCGTTGGACCATTGCAGCACGCGGCGGAGAGCGTTTTAGGCGGAATCGAACAAGGCGCTAGCAGCATCGCGCACTTGTTTGGCGGTGGCGATAACAATAACACCGAGGTTTCTCTCGGGAACTGGACTGCGGTGATGGAGCACGTACAAGAACAAGTGAAAAATTGGACAACGGACGGCGATGCTTTCGATCGCCTTATCGCGACGCCGTTTATTAGACTTGAACAGCACATCAATGCGAGGCTGCTCAATTGGGACCCTTTCAACGAAACGACGACGATCGCTAGTAGCCAGACAGTACAATACTGCGACTCGGCAAAAATGTTTGATATGATGGACCAAGCCAAGGCGACGCTCTTGCAGCTGACGACGGTCTCGATAGGCCTGATTGTGGTTGCCATTGTTCTATGCAGTATCCTGAACTGGTTCTATCTTCGACAGCGCAATATCTATCTCAGCAGCAAGACCCTTCACGAAGCGCACGATATTCTCGCGTATATCAAAATCGAAGGCAGCAAGGCTGAAAGCCGCATCAAGCGAACAATGGCACTCGTCGGTCACGCGCATCGCAAACCCATTGTCTGTTCTGTCACTCAAAAGATAATGTCTGGTAGTGTTCCTGGAAGCCGAAGCAAGCATGTCCGGATCACAGTTGGCTGGTGGCTCGATTTCCTCACACACCCTGTGGCATTCTACTGCCTGCTTCTGGGCGGCTTTGGTTTACTTGTTGTTTATGGGACCAAGCTGTGCATGGAGCGAATCATGTCTTCGCTATTTACCGACTTCAATGCAACTTCGCAAAGCTGGTTGTCGGATACTGCAGTCAACACGACCAAGGCAATTGCTCTACAGACAAGCCAACAACTTGATCAACTGAATGCCTGGATTGCAGACACAGAAACACAGCTGAATACCAGAGCCTTTGGAGCCATCCGGGAAGCTTCGGTCGCGGCTAATGAGACCCTGACGGTAGTGGTGGATCACATTAGCCAGTTCATAAAGACGACCCTCGGAGGCACGGTGCTTGAGCAACCTGCAACGGATGTGATCAACTGCTTGATCTTGACCAAGATTGAAAACCTTGAGCAAGGCTTAGACTGGATCGTAAGGCCGGGAAAAGGGCAACGACACTAAAAGAGCAGAGACGCTGACTAACTTTTAACCAGATCCGCAACGGCCATGTTAATTTGACTCGTTTTCATGGCATGAACCTCAATGTGGACCACTATCTCCAGGACTTTGAGAACACGACATTCAGGATCTGGCAAGACTTTCAGGCTGGGATTGCAAGCAACCTCGACAGTAACTTTCAATACTACTGGACGCTTTTGATCTTGTGGTGCATCTGCGTCCTTATTGCTGCGGGATTCCAGATATATGTAAAGTTACTCAGAGCATAGAAACAACAACTACTGTACACTCTTTCCAGAAAGCATTTTCGCCAGCTGTTGAAAATAAATTTCGTATTGTCCAAGCGTGAATTTCGCATTTCCCAAAAATAGATGTCGCATTTCCAGAAGGTCTTGTCTCACAACAAAGCTTGGCACATCGAGGTATACAGAGTACGTAGTCATTTCCACCACTGGCTTTTCTCCTTCTTACCACATTGTACACATTTCAAGATGAGCGTTCAGTTTTTCTATGAAGATGGACAAGGCACTGTCGTCGATGAGCATGGCAGGCCTGAGCCCATGGACTATGTCGTTGACGAAGAGCAGTATGCTCATGAAACGGTAAGTTCTTACACGCAATACTTGTGCAATATGCCTCGACAGAGCGGCCGTGAACCAGAGGCTCTGCAGATTGAAAATGCACGGAAGGATGTAGACGTTCGCATGAAAGAAGCGTCTGCCAAGCGAGCTTACACGCTCTACACGGATCAGGAAAAGGCTAAGTTCTTCAAACTGATGTTTGGGAAGTGTTTGAGTGCCTCAGCTGCTGCTAAGCAGTTGAGAATTCATGTTCGTACGGCGCAGAGATGGGCCAGACAGTATGAAGGAGACCCTGACAGCATTTTCGAGAAGCCTAAGAAGAACGGTCGCCTGTCTATGCTCAATGAAGAACATAAGAAGGTCCTTTTAGAGTACATTAATGAGAATCCTTCGGCTGTTCTGGAACAATTGATGGAGCGGCTGTCTTCAGAAGTTTGAGGGACTGAAGGTCTTTAAGAGTACTGTTTACAACTTCATGAGGACACAATGCAGCCTTTCGCTGAAGAAGACACGGTTTCAGCCTGTGGAAAGGAACAGTGCGGCCAAGATCGTAGAGCGCTATGACTGGGTTCGCAAGTGGGAGGGGACTGATATGGACTTTATGACCAATTGTGCCTTTTTTGATGAGTCAGCCTTCCACGTTAACCTGAAGCGTAGTGTGGCCTGGTCAAAGAAAGGCTCGCCTGCAGTGATTACGGTACCCACAACACGAGCGAGAACGACCACCATCTTGGGTGCGATCTCTGCCTCAGGTCTGATTAAGTGTAGCCTGAGACTTCCACAGCCTCCGGTCAAGAAGAGAAAGCATCACTGGAGAAAAAGTGTTGTCTCAGTATCTTGAAACAGTATTGAGACGGAAATGTCTCAAGTATTGATACTAGTTGTCCCAATATTTGAGACGGTAGCTTGTTAAAACGCTTCAATGTTTTCTTCGGATGCTGCAATACACAATGTCACATAAGCGTTTCCTCTGAACGGAAAGCTACCTCTCCATATCCTAGTGGCATTGTTGAAGTTCTGTCAGACGTGCATACTGCTATTCGTCGCCTTTTCTTATACTGTTTCAGGTACTGAAACAGTATTGAGACGAAGCTTTTTTTGCTGTGCATGAAGGTCAAGCTTAAAACTCGAGCACAGGAACCGTTACAGGATACTACCTTAGCTTTCTGAAGGCTACAATGGATGAGATGGATAAGTATCCACAAATGAAGGGCCACTACCTTGTGATGGATAATGCCCCTATCCACAAGTCTGAATATATAGCTAAGTACATCATGTCTCGAGGATATCGGTGTGTCTATCTTCCTTCGTATTCTCCCGAGCTTAACCCTATTGGGCAGTTCTGGTCGGTAGTTAAGAGCAGAGTTAAGCACAACAGGTTCTTGGAAAAGGAGACACTGATGACCAGGATCAGTGAAGCGTCTGACAATTTAAGGTTGAGCGACTACGAAGGCTTCGTTTCGCATTCTCATAAATGCTTAGACAAGTGTCTCAATAGAGAGCAACTCTGATATGCTTCTCAAAATGAAACGTATGTCTGCACGTCTCAGGAGAGACCGTTGTCTCCGACAACACTGGAGAAACCCCAGCATTACAAAGGCTTGTAATGCGTATGAAATTTTCTGCTAACATGCGATTATCAGCCTTGTAATTTGAATTAATGGCAACGCCGTGTGATATTTAATGCAACGCGTTTATAACGTACGATAACGCGAAGTTACGCTGTAAATTACATGTCGTTTAAATCTATTGTAATTCCCGGTCTTTTGCAGTGCAAAACATCCTGGGCATCCGACATCTGATTTGTCAGCATGCGAAATCTATTTTGCGAAGTTCAAAGTTGGGAGGATGCGACATCGAATTTCAGTGCCGGACGAGTTTACACTATTTCCAGAGTTTTAAGGCGCACCTTGGGAAATTTCTTGGTCGCACCTGTAGAAAATTTAAGTCGCATTTGCTGAGATCACCTAGTCGCATGCCAAAAAAATTCTGGTCGTCTATGGAGAAAACACAGATCGCTATGAAGCGACTACTACAAATGATGATGGTTCTCTGAGAAATGCATATTTGTGCACTTACAGTGCTCG
>JSYX01000818.1:0-11971 GCA_000787465.1 Thermomucor indicae-seudaticae | reverse complement strand
CCAGTCTGAGACCTTCCGCCAGGTGGCAATGTTGTAATGTTGCTGGCACGCTTGCGGTGGGTCAAGAAACAGTACGTGCTACTTCAGAAACTTAATGTTAGAAAGCGTTCTCATTTCTTGCATCTTTTCAGACTGGGCATGCATGTGTCTCCTCGCCCTAGAGTCCTTGACTCTGACCATGACTCTGATGAGTCTGACACCGACACTGTGCCTGAAACTGAGGACTGTCGCCTTCTTGGACGTCTTAAAGAAGTGCACAGATGAATACGCGGAGTACAGTTTGCGATCACTGCTGGAAACGCTATTCAATTCTCAGACCATTCCAGACGTGATTTGGATTGCGACATCTGCCCTAATTTCGAATGGTATGGTTGTGGAGACCTCCAGTGGTAAGCACAGTGATAGGCTTGCCTATAACGGTTGGTTCCAGCATGAAGTCGACATGAGAAACCGTATTCAAACCTCTGCGCGTATGGGGAAAGCTGACTTTTTCGGCGAAATTGTCACTTTCTTCAAATACGAAGTAGACGGGGACAGACACGAGTTGGCTCTTGTCAAGGCATTTCTGGATGTCCGGAGTAGTAACCACAGCTGGCCCGTTTACTACCCCGCAGGAGGGTCTAAGCTTCTGCTGATCGACGTTTCGGCTGTCAGGTCACTCATTGGCATGGTCAAGTCAACAGTCTCTGGGGCATTTTACTACATTATCTGCCCGAGCTTTGTGAACGCAAAAGACCTGAACTTGGGTCACACAGGCCGTCTGTAAATAAGATATAAAAATAGACCACTCTCTTTTTGTGCCGTTTGTGCTCTCAAGTCCCTGTCGCCGAAACAATTGCCGCTTATTTTGGCACTTTCGTGTTCCCTGACTTTTTACGCTCAGTTACTTAGCCACTCGTCGTCGAAAACTCGTCGAAAATTATGCGAAGGCGGCGATTGAAAGTGGATTCGTAGAAATTTAAGCGAAATTTCGTAGAAAAAATCTGAGAACGCTCGCCGTAGTGTTTATAGAATGGTGCTTCGGAAATGTTCAAGAGGGAACCAATGAAATGTTCATTGACTTCATCCTATCTCTCCTGCTAACCAGCCACGAAGAAAGCATGATGTTTTCCTTTGTTGTTTCTAGGGTGAGTCTGTTTCCGACACAAAAAGCCGTCCTCAGCAAAATCACAGCCGCAAACCAGAGCAAACCATAAAGAACCAGAGCAGATCCGGCTCTGGCTCTGCTCTGCTCTGGTTTTTCGGAACCCTAGTCTCGATTCTTGGATACGACGACAATATCCACCATGCCGACTATAGTGAACGTTCCAAACGTGCATTAAACTTTGAACCTGGTTATCCAGCTCTCGGAAAGCCTGCTCTACGTCCTGTAAGTCGATTGCCAAGGGTCTCGTCAGGACGATTTCACCAGGTCAGGACGGGGCCTCGTTTGTTTTAGGCGTGCAAAATACATCGAGTTTTATTTCAAATCACTACACCATGAAAGGTAGAAAGAAAGCAAAGGAGCAGTTAACCTATTTTAAAAGGTGGAAGTGTTTTTCATGGATTCTACGGCTCATGAGCTTGTGGACGGTGTTAATGATAGTTTCCGGGATAAATGGTCGACTGTCAAAAACCAAGGCCCAGTGGGCACGCCAGATACTGAGGAGGATCAGGAGGGACCTCATCCTGACGGTCCCGATCGCAATTCCAAATCATCGAGAGAACATCAGGATCTGAACGCTGTGGAAGCGCAGATTCCTTCGAGGATCAAAATATGATAGGAAAAGTAGTGTCCGTTATTGGATCGTATTAGGTCAGATGTACTCTTACCCGTGTGCCAGGGCGTGCGATAGGGTTATCCAGATAAGCCACTACCGAGTTCACTCCCTGAATGAATTACCCTCAGCAATGGAACCGTTGGGACCGAATTTTCGGCTGAGGGCGCTGAGACCGCCACGATGATGAGGAAAAGTTGGTTAAGAGCGCAGCGAGAGAAACGTACGGATAGTCTATGGTACACTTGGTGCAAAAAACCGGATTGTAGAACGAAGTATATGTAACAAAGACAAGGCTGTCAAAAATGGTCCTGACGTCGTGAGCCCTGACTCCGTCCTGATCCTGAGGTCAGGATGGCTTGTCTGTCTTGAATAGTGTTTCTTATCGAGCCTAGTCGAACTTATGCAACTTTGATGACATTATATGCAATAGCCTGCAAAATCTTTCCATAGCATTAAACGATTTCTTTTCTACTATTCTTCTTGGCGTATTGAAAACCAATTGAATAGTGCTGCGAAGAGCTGTGGGCTCGTACACACGGTAGCCACGTTACATAGATTTCAATCTCTATCCACAATTTTTTTTTAATATTCCATTATACCCATTGTTGCATCTGACGTCTAAAAAGTGGCGCGTTCAGGTACCGTGTCTTGAGGTAACGTCTTGTAGGACCTGCGTACCCGATTACAACATGCCATCTTTATTCATATTGTCTTATTAAAAGGCTAGATAGCAGGTTAGACACCTTACTTCTTTCACTTAAATAAAGTCTAGTACCAACCTATCCTGTTCGAAGTACCTTTTCATACGTACAACAGCGCGCCCATCGTCCACGAACCTTCTTTATACTAGGGTTTGCCACGGGTCGAGTCGGGTCAAGTAGTGAAACCTATTTTATACAGCGAGCCTTATTGAGCCTACCGAGCCGAGCGTCAAAACCCTTATCGAGATCGAGCCGAGTCTATCGAGCCTAGGCTCGTTAAAAAACCTAGTCCTGAAGATAACCAGGACGATGGATCAGGGCTCAGGACATCAGGACCAATTTCGTGCGACCGCGGGCCTAATCGGCGGGGTAATGAGTGGGAATTTTGGGTCATCTTGAAAAATCAACCCTGCCGGGGCTTACCGGGTAAACGTAAAGATTATTTTGACGTAAAATGACAAATATTCTTTGCCGCAAATTATCGCGCAAATCATTTTGATTTTTCTGCGCAAAATCTGTTGTATATCACTGCAAATTTCATTAAAGAGTAAACCTGGAAAAAAAAGCAAGACTCCTTTCAAAAAGGACTCTTTTGGTTGAACATTGGAAAAGCTCAGTTTGAGTATTATGGAAGTCTAATCAGTAAATAGTATCTTATTCGGTTGAAGCTACTTTGCCTTCCACAGCATAGTAACCATCCACTGTCTTTTTTGCGTGTTTCAGTAAACTTCGTCCGTCAAATTCTTCTTCGGGTACGTCGTCCCGCAGCCGAAGCCCAGTATCTTGATTCCACAACTGGATAAGTGGTTCCACATTCTCGAGATCGAGTCTCTGTATCTGTTCTAGAAAATGCGATATTTGATCCAAGTCTTTCTTTAAAGCTTCTTTTTCTTGATTTGAGGAAGGTGACTGTAGCTGGGCAAGTTCAAAGAGTCGGTTGAACTGCTCATCAGTAATGCTGGGCCGATCGCCAGATTCGAGAAGCGAGTATATAGACCATGTAGGTTTCGAGGGCTTATTATATGAATGGCTTAGACGGACTTCTTTGGCCTTTTCAGAGAGTGAGAGATTTGGGCGCACCTACCAAGCAGTCGTCATCGACATTGCGCTGCCTCTGATGCGCGATGCCTGGTCGAAACAAAGGTCATTACAATGTCTACAGAGTTCTAGGAAGGGTATTTACGGGTGCTACTGAACGATCTAGTATACAGTTGACGCAAGGATCGCGCAGAGACGCATGTCCTTAGTAACATTGAGAACACGAAAAAGAAAAATTTGATTCCAAAAACAGACAACTCAATTGTAAACTGAATAAATAAAAGTTCAGGGATATACAGAACTGACATGAAATGGTAGGATGCACTCTGTTGTTACGATTGTATGGGCCTGTAGCCAGACCCAGACATTGGTGGATGCTCCTCATAGGTCGCAGCTGTCGGTGAACTCGGAGCTGCCTGCTCGTCCTTGCCAAGGACTGGTGATAATGCATGGGTGCTGCTATTGCTAGTCGAATACATTTCGCGTTTCCGTCGTGCACGAATTTCCATACGTTTCCGCGCCAGCCGATATGAGTCCACGCCACAAAAAAGCAAATTGTGAAAGAATTCCGGCAGATACGAAAGGTAACCATCTACTAGCGCCATCCATCCGGTCATCCGCGGCAGGTCTTCCTCAATGTGCTTCGTTACCGCGTCTTGAGGTCCAAAGTATTTCGCCATCAAAAAGATATCCACACACATTACCGTACAGATCAAGATCACTTCCAAGCCATTCTTCACTGCAGCTGCGGGCCACGCCAGCCCATCGCTTGACTGACTGCCGTCTGTGCCTTTGATGACTTTCACCGTCTCCAAGATGCTTAATAGTATGTCACCAAAGTAGAAAATAACCATAATCGGTCCCTTGACACACCAGAACATGCCGTGTGCACGGATGTTGCCATGCTTCCACTCATTATGAAATACGGCGAGATATACAAACAAGGCGCTGAGAATAATGCTTAGAGACGCGAAGTTGACGATGGTCAGGTACACATAGGCGCCCTTGAAGCTGTACGATTCGGCGCAGTAGGTACCCTTGAGCTCTGTGATAATGGATATCAAAGCATCAAGGATAGACCTTTAAAAGTACTGCGATGTTAGGCATCCAAGACGCGATATGCAATACCGCCAGAAACTTTACCAGATAGGATACTGAAACACCAGGATATCGGTAATTACCCGGTAATGCATGCCAAACTTTGATTTGCTACATAAATTCTTAAGTTAGCTACTTAGTCAAATGATAAACAGCGAGAAGTACTCACAGACGGATCGTGAAGAGTCCAAACACTTTGGTAGTGATGGGCTCCTTTGTATTTCCTGCTTCGTCGCGGAACGGTTGAAGGTAGGCTTGTAAACAAGTGTAGAGATTATAAACTGCGAATGATTCAAAGAGGGTAGCGAAAAACATGATGGTGGTCGAATAGTCGTATCGCAAATAAGAGAACCAGGCCAAAGTAGCATAAACGGGCGGATAAAGTAAAACCCGAAGCTTGTGTCTCTGGATACTTGGATCACTAAAAGTTTACCGCGGAAACCACAAGAACGTTTCCCACTCTGGTCAACGTTATTGATCAACGGACACACGATCTTCCAGTTGCTTACTAGTAATTCCTACAATGACGTCCAATAATTACTAGCGTCATACTCCACGTGATGACTAGCAACAGCAAGCAGACCAGCCAACCCCAAATGTGCCAATTTTCGCTGTTCAGATCGGCATTCGACAGATTAGAGACTGAGGGCGTAGGAAAGGCCTTATAAAAAAAGATCACCTTGGGTGAAGAAGGAGTTCCTTAAAGTGAAAACCAGGCTGACTGGCATGGTGTCAATAATATCACCAAAAAACAAGTTACGCTTGTTGCAAAACTTACAAACCGCCATAAGTTTGAAGGCCACCTGTAGTTGGGCAAGTGGCAGTTTCAGAAGTGTTATTGGTACCGGACCCGCTATCCATTGGACAAAAGAACAAATATGAAAAAGAAGTAAGCCGGAAAGCGAAAAGGAGTTATGTCCCTGCAGGGCAGAACCAAAACCAGGACAAAGTTGCATCCTCATGAAATGTTTCACAAGGCTTGACAATGACCGGTGTCTTGGCGTTTCTGCCACCGCCTCGGGAGGTTGATGAAGTCCGCCGTTTTCTGCTTCATTCGTCTTGTAAACAATGTCAAAGGTTAAGCTATTTCACCACCCGTCCCCTGTCAACATTACATTGAAACAAGCTGGCAATGCCTCTGTATGCATCACTGATTACCTTGCCGAGAAATGCCCGTCACTCATCGGTCCGAAAGCTTACTATACGCCCACGCCTTATCTCTTCAATGGACACCTGCAAACCGCTTACGCAGCCTACTATGCAGGAACACCGACAATGAACGATGTCTGCTATGAGCGGTAGGAGTCAACTTCTTCGGCGCCAAGACGTTCCCCAAGGCTCACGCAATGGGCAAAAAGAGAGATGCTGTCTCTACCTGACGGCGGACAAGTGTCTTTAGACTGGACTCCTCCACTTGCGCAGAAGCCATTCGATGATACCCCTACTTTGGTCGTGCTGCATGGACTAACTGGCGGCAGCCATGAATCTTATATCCGTGGACTTTTGGAAGTGGTGGGGCGGGGATCATGGTACGCATTGCGCCACACTTTGGCTGACTTTCTAACTCTTAGGTAACTCGACCCCCTTTCAATTACCGTGGAGTTGTGTTTAATGCTCGCGGCTGTGCAAACACCGAACTCACGACGCCAAGACTTTTCAATGGGGCTTATACCGACGACCTTCGTCATGTCCTGAAACACATCCAAAGCGTTCTACCACCCGGAACACCGTTGATAGGGATCGGCTATTCCCTTGGTTCCAATATTCTAGTCAAGGTACGAATACCCTGATCTAAGAAGCGACAGTCGGACACTTACCGCAATTTTTTTTTTTCTTCTTCTTGCAGTACTTGGGTGAAGAGGGCGAGAAGACGCCCTTCAAGGCCGCCATCTCTGTCGCAAATCCGTTCGATTTTGTAAAGCAAGTATAGACGGTTGGTTGTTCTTGTATCGTATCTAATGGCAGATCATATATAATGTAGTGCCGGCTATGCACTGGATCGGCATTATTTAATACAGAAAATATATTCTGGAACCATGGCAAACAATTTAAAGAGAGCATTTGCAAGGTAGGGGATAGGGAAGAAGCCATATTTCTCGGGATAGCTAACGATATAGCAAAAAGACATATAGAGATGATATCGAAGAATAAGGATATAGACATTGATCAAGTGATGCGTGCATCAACTATTCGGGAATTCGACGACGCGTACACCCGCAAAATGTCTGGATATACCACTGTTAATAACTATTACCGAGACGCGAGTTCATGTCGTTTTATCGAACATGTTCGGATACCATTGCTTTGCTTTAACGCCTTGGATGATCCAATTGCAGTGAGTGAAAGTATACCTTATGATGAGATCAAGATCAATCCGTACGTTATACTGGCCACGACCGATTATGGTGGACATATAGGCTGGTTCGAGCATTTTTGGAAGCCAACAAGGTGGATTGTGAAACCACTCGCGGAATTTATTGTAGCTATGTTTGAGGTAACTACAACGCTCCAGTGAAAAAGAAAGATACGGTAACTATGAATGCTTGTTTTTGCTTTAGGCATTTGACATCAGGAAATTACCGAAAGAAGCACTGCTGGATCCTGAAGCCGTAGATCGCGGTGTAGAAGCGATCCAAGCTCAGGAATAGATTCCCAATTAATATATCTACTTTTATAGAGGACTTTTAAAAGTAATTTATTACAGGAAAAGCAGAAAAAAGAAAGAGTAAATGCAATAATAGAAGAAAAAAGCAGTATAATATACAAAGTGTTCTTTTTTTACTCGACCATAACAAGTCGTGTTCCTGCTGGGTTGACTTGCCAAACATCAAGTTCGGCGTATTCTCTAATAGCCTCGTCGATCTGTGCTGAACTATAACCACGTGCCATTGCACGTTCACGCACGAGTGACATATCCAATTCTTGACCATACTCATCCCGAAGGTCTCTGACGACTGTAAGAACGCCTGAGAGATAAGTGTTGTCGCCGTGGCTATACCGTGAGCTGCTGTTATCTCGAAGAGAAGCCTTGGAGACGTCTATTAAGCGCAATGCTTCGTCAACGTCTTCAGTGTCTACAGTGTCAGACAATCGAATCCGTGCGAGTGCTTGAGCCATACGGATAATGCCAAGTAATGTACGAGCTGATGCATAAGTATACTGTTGCTCCCTTTCTTCGTCTAGACGGTATTGACGGCGCAGCTGTACGTACGCAGCGGTCACGTACTCTGAGACGGCTTCGGAAAGGACAGGTCGTTTGGTACGAGCATGCGCTACGTAATGACTGAGGTAGTTTCCTGTTAGACATATATACACATACGAATGATAGCAGAAAATCTGCAATGCTCACCGGATCATGTGCGGTTCAAGGACTTCAAAGTTCATATTAGGGTGTCTGTTGTGTGTATGTACATACGTGACGTGTTCTGCTAGCAATCTATCCAAGTCATCAGATGGTTTGTCAAGCATCAGGTACAGAAGATCGAAACGTGATAACAGGGCTGCTGGTAAGTTAATGTTGTGTGATGGCGACAGTCGTGGGTTGTATCTTCCATACAACGGATTCGCCGCCGCCAAGATGGAAGAACGTGCATTCAGCGTGGTGTTAATGCCAGCCTTTGAGATACTGATAGTCTGTTGCTCCATTACTTCGTGGATAGCAGTTCTGTCTGATTCATCCATTTTATCAAATTCATCGATGCAACAAATGCCGTTGTCTGCCAGGACCAATGCACCGCCCTCTGGAAATACATAAAATCAGACGACCTTCTTTCTATATTCTGCTTATATCCTGTCACTTACCAAGAACCATTTCGTCTGTGACAGGATCCCGCATTACAGCTGCCGTTAAACCGACACCAGAACTGCCTCGGCCTGTGGTGTAGACGCCACGAGGTGCGACTTTAGCAATAAACTTGAGTAACTGGGACTTGGCAACACCAGGGTCGCCCATGAGACAAATGTTAATGTCGCCACGGATCTTCATGCCGTCTCCAACAGTCTTGGTCACGCCACCAACAAGCAACAACAGTAATGCCTTTTTCACGTCATCGTGGCCGTATATTTCGGGTGCGATACTGCGTGCCAATTTGTCGTAGATATTGGGATCATTCGCAAGTTGTCTAACTTTGGCGGCATCCTCGGGAGTCATTTCCATCTGGTCGTACTGCTTCTTCAAGCGGAAAACATGCTGCGCTTCCATATAAGTGTCCGTCAGTAGCCCGGCGCGCAAAGCCTTGAAGCCGGTGTATGGCAGTGGCAAGAAGATACCGGATACGTCACAAACGTCACCCGGTGAAAGCTGACGACACATGGCTCCATACATGTGTATAGTCATTGTTCGCGGAATATGACCCACAGGGACTTGATCCGCCTACGTCATTTAGTAACTAACTCGTGAGCAGGGGCGCATTAGGCATCCACGGGGGGTTGTTCCATCAGAATTACCAATTCCTGGATCTTCACTTCCTGGAACGCCAAAAATTTACAGGCTCTCGTCTGCATATACAACTGGCCTTTCACGTTATTGCTTCTGCATTCTTCGGAAGGACATTCGGTCAAGGGCGTAAACTGACGCTGTTTAATCTCCTGAAATATTTCGCATCCGCAAGAGTCGCAACTGTAAGTGTTGACTTGCAGGAATGGCTTGACGTCTGATACTCGAGTCACAATACCGCGCACGGTAACCAGACGACCAAGATGCGAGCCGTGAATCTGACGCACCGATAAGGATTCAGTGTTTGACAGCGGTTTGATATACACTTCGCTATTGAAAAACGGAAGCACTCAGCGCTGAGCATTATGGAACCCCAAGAATGTGGAAAAGGAAAGAACGTACTATCGACGCGTCAATGCAGGTGGGAACAGATCGTCAGTCTCACCAGCACGGTTCTGATCACGGGTTCGCCGCTGACCAATGATGACATCCAACACGCTGTCCTTGTAAGTCAGTTCTGGGTTCCTGGGCGTCAATGTTGAGCACAAGGAATCGATGACGGTGCAGAACAATTCAAGATAACGTTTCGTGTTTCGTATAATGTGCGCAACGGTACGGTTAGCGTTGTCATCTTCAAACTGTATTTTTTTCCAGGAACTTCAGTCTATCGGCGTAGCGCTTATCTACCGCGTACAACTGTTCCCTTACCGCTGCCAAATCGTCAAGCTCGATCGTCACTACAGATTCTTGCCGGTCGACAACTCGTTGCTGTTATTGTTGAAAGATGAGCAGCCGTGTAGAAGAATTGACGAGGAACGCCGATTTACCAGGATATCCATGTACTTCGGACGTGACTCATCGAAATCCATAGCGTCGTCCGTCATTGCGTTAGTGGTGCCTGTCGTCTTGAAGTTTTCGAGAAAGTTACGGAGGGCAGCTGGCAGACAGCGACTATTGAGAACAATGTCGAGCCAAAGAAAAGGTTGAGGACTGACCGACCTTTCTCCTCTTCATAGTTGATGCCGATGTTGATAGGTACCAACGCAGCCATAGTTCAGACTAGTAGTGAGACCTGTTGAGCTGGAACAGGGCAAAATTTTTGTGGGATTCGTTGAGTGACGGTTTCGAGGTGAGCAATTTTTCCAACTGCCATCCCAAACTTGGGCGGGGACAAAGCCTTCCTCTGTTAAGGAACCTCTTATGCAAGCCATGATCTCCATGTGTATCGTACGCGGTGACCCTGCCTCTCTTTTTGAGTCCGGTACAGAGTTTGACAACTTGCCAGAGTTTTGCCCTGATCTAAGTTGTTAGGGGCTGAGTCTACGAGACATGCACGATCGCAACGCTTGTCCTGGGGCACGGTGCATTACTGCTGTCCATAGCTTGACTGGTGAATGGCAACGGTGCTTGCGAAACATTTGAGTGTTGGCCGAAATACAGTGAAGAATCGCTCTGTGAGACTTTCACGTAACAGACATAGCATGGACCGGCTCTGACCGACCGCATCGCCACTCTCTGGAGGGTATCATGTTCCACCCAAAAGCCAGTGAACGTTCCCATGAGCGCTTAAAGACGCTTGCAGCCTTGGGCGCTCCATGTTTAGAATGGCTTCGTTTAGCAAGTGAAGAAATCGAAATACTCACCTAGGCCGTGCTGCAGCGGCTTTAGTGAAGACAAACGTGTGTATGGAATGATGTCTGGTTGGACGGAATGGATTTTCAGGGCTTGGATAAAGCGTTTGAAAAATAGCCTTGCAAGGTATCAATTTCGAATGCTGTTGGAATTCGCCGAAAGATGGTTTATTTGCGAGATCCATAGCTTGCGGAAGTTGTATTCGCTTTTGTGAAGCTGATCCATATCACTTGAACGTGTCCGTGCTAACTGTCGTCGAGCCAACCTCCGGATTTCAACCACCTCAACGACGTCTACCTTTGCCCCGGGATGGAGTCGAGAAGTACCATATTTCATCCAAAGGGATGGTTACGCGTCAAGCGTTGCAGCTATCCAGACTATGCTTTGCTTAACTATTGGATATCAATCTGTATGAATATCTTCATGTGCAGCGTGGCCGGGCAAAGATAGAGTTTTGAGCTGTACAACAGATCAAACGAACATCAAGTAACATATCCGCGTGAGGCAACCGGAGAAAATTCGTTTTACTCATTCAAAGTATTGATTGTCCATGCACACTATTTTAGTTTATAGTAGTAGAATAACAATAAAGATCATTTAACTGGCGTTTTCATTTCATTTCTCTGCGCGTGCAACACGGTAGCATTTGGGTCACGTCTATCGCTGCATCTTATTCAATGGGATTTACATACTGAGGGGACAACCGTGTAAGTTATTCCTTGCAACCAGTACAGCTAGGACTTTCCTTGAGGCGTTTAATGTACCATTTCTTTACGCCAATTGTGGCTAACGAGAACTTCTAAACGTATACAGACAGACTAATGAGACACATTTACTCAAATGCTGAAGAATTTAATATAGCATATGCAAAAGATGCCAACCGTTCTCATGAGACTTACAGTGTCGCTTCACTACTAAATACAAAACCTTGCTCAGCTGAAGGCCCTATGAAGTATTCAACTGGTTATGGCTACATAAGAACATACCGTGCAAAAAGCTCCTTTCGGCAATGTCGCAATGTCGCAATGTCACACAATATGCCACAGCAATACACATGACCATTCAGTCTCTTGATCTTCCACCCTGCCAAATCACACCGAAGAGTTGTTGAAAACGCCTTTAAAACCCCCCGATGGAGGAAGAAAAGCGTACGTTTTAACTTGTACCTATCTTTTAATTTATTTGCGCATTCTAGTATCTTGTACCAAAATATAGACTTTATTAAGACAAAAAGAGACTTGGAGTCCCAAGGTCACCCAGTGTTCTCAACTTCTTCCGCATCCAAGGGTTGCCCATCAGCCTTGAGC
>JSYX01000817.1:0-11973 GCA_000787465.1 Thermomucor indicae-seudaticae | reverse complement strand
TAAACGAGTTCATTCTTGCGGAAGCGATCCATTAACATTCGCTTTCGGAATTAACCAGTAATGTAGGAGGCAATTCCATGAGCTTGAGACACTTCGAATCTAGAGTGTTCGGGACTGCGGAAATTCAGCCATTGCTGCCGAGTCGAAAGGTTACTGAAGGCTTCATATCGCCATTTTGCAGTTGATATGGGGGAATCGCAGCATCGCAAATAGCCTTTACTGCCAAATTGCAAGAAATCGCAGATTGTAGTGTCTTCGGTTGTTGCTGAACTGAAGCATGAAAATCAATGAAATTTCGGACCTCGTTCCGATAGTGCTTCCTGCCGTTGATTGACTTTTCACGGCACCCGAGGCCAACAGTGAAAACAGATTTATTTTCATAGGCCAAGGCGATCGTCGTGCCGGTGAAACTACAACAATATGCTAACGATCTGAATCTGTGTGATCCTCCGCTGGATTGTAGACTATGTGACCATGGAAACAAATGCGTGCTGTCACTTGGACACTTTAGTCCTTCCCCGTCAAAACCCCTGGCATTTTGCAAAACCTTTAAGACTTCTTGATAATAGGCACACATATAGGCAGCGAACGCAACTCGCAGAAAGGTCATAAGTCAAGTATTTTATATTCTGATCCGGTCAATAAACTTAAGCCAACAGTTACTGGATTAGCCTAAGCAATATCAGGAAAATTGAAAAGATTTGTCGCTTTAGCGAATAAATTTCATTTATGCAGCATATAAATAAGTCCAAGCCTTGGTGGCCATTGGAATGCAATAATGACTCAGATGACTCAAGGGGCCATTCAGTATATAAAGGCATCTTGTTCGGGCACATCTTGTCTCTTTAATCGGATGTCTAGTGGTCTCGCTCTGGCTGACAGCGATGGGGAAGCATGGGTTATAGGACACTCGGGTTTTGCCCCTTTGTACTTTCCACAAACTTTCCACACTTTTATTATTTTTTATGACTTGGTCTTTTTGAATCTTTTTATGTTTCGTTTTCCAGTGTCTTATAACTTGTGTGGTCCGCCAGAGCGCGGCTTCGGGCAGCACTGTCATTACGAGAAGTTACTACGGGTGGGCCATCATGCCCTGTATGAAGCTTTTCCCCTATTCATTGCTTTTCTTTCTTTATTATTTATTATCCCCCATCACATTCGTTTTCTTCATACTTGCGCATGCTGGCCTCCCTTTTCTCGTTTAATCCAAAAAAGAAAATGATAATATCTCTATCACTCTTGTAGTGATATACTCTTTCAAACTCACTTTGCCATCCTTAGCATCTCGCGTGAATCCAGTTTTCCCGAAGCATATCAGTCCGTCATCATAAAAACCTCAAGGGAAATCGACCAAGTTTCCCGAAGCTTATTGGATCATGTTTGCAAGGTCCAGAGTGAAATTGATCAACGAATTCCGTAGAAATACATTGCCTTGCTGTGTTTCTTCATAGAGAGAATAAAGATGTTGCGATAGACTGTATTTAAAGGTGGTAAAAAATAAAGCTTTTGTTCCTTTTACTGCATACGTAATGAGCCCATACTTGACAAATAATGAACATCGCTTTTCACTCGTAAACTAAGATACTCATCCTTTTCTTGTTCTTCATCAAAAAAAGCCATGCCGAAAATAGCACAGGTGGCGGGACGACGCAGACAGTTCCAAAGTATGATTGTCAGCCAGTAGTCAACGGTTATCAAGATTCAACCATCGCAGAGCTTTAAAGACAGAATTACGCAATCCGGTGAACAAACCAGAGAGGCGTGAGCGGAAATGTGCCCAAAGAATATATTCTGCGCTCGGTAATTCATTTGCAATGGCATATTCAAATGTCGATTCTAACTTACTTGGTTTATGGCACCACTGCTATACGTACGACGACAGTTAGGTAACGACGATGGCGGGCCTTTCGCGCCAGCTCTCGTATGCTCCATGTTCGGTTGGCGTAAGAACAGCGAATGCACAACTGACATCAAGACGTACTGCTAAACATCTCGCAGAGATACGTCAAGCTTTACCCCCTTTCCTGTCAATTTTTGGAGAGCGATGCGTACTGTAAGAGCAACACCTTCGCCGAACGGCCGACGATTACAATTGTCATACCGGATGAGGTGAACAGGGACAAATGGACGAGATGAGTATATAATTTTTACTGACGTAGTTTTGACCAGGATATGCTTGTTGAAGAGACATTCAAATGAGGATGCATTGGATAGAGATCAATTAGACGATGTGAACGTACTGAACGTGGCATATTGGAGAAGGACAAATTGAACAATGGAACATCACGGATGTGGCTATCTGGATCTGAGCTTGTCGATGTGCAAACGTTGAACGGGCACAAATTGGACGGACCCTGTTGGACGTTATCAACAACAGCATCCTAACAATCAAACAAAAGCTTTATATGCTGGCTACTGGAGCATTCGATTGAAAAAGGTATAAAGAGAGTAGGAGAAGGGCTTATAAATAGGTAACAAACGTGTGCTACCTAGCGACTGTATACGATTATAATAGTTTTAGAGTTCTAATGACAAACAAACATAAGTGTGTGTCGTAGTCTTCGTCGTTGATCCTGAGAGTCAGGTATACAGCGAAGACATGTTGCCGACAAGTAGAACATCTCAATCAAAGCCCATTTTGTATCACCGAGGAGGATCAATGAAAATAAGACTACGTTTATGAACTTTTCTGGTATACCAATGTTTATTGAGGGCCCAATGAAAGAAAAATGGTATAGTAACAAAGAAATAAAAAGGTAGCACAAACGACCAGCGTTGCCTAATGGAATGTCAGTATTCAAAAGCACAAAGATCCTGTCTGTAATACCAGAGAAAAAGAAAGAATATGTATTCGAAATGTGGACGATATGTGTTGCTATGCCAGGGGGGCGAAGGCTTATAACGGTTAAGAAAAAGATAACGACCAGGAGGAGGAAGCGTTTTCGACTTCCCAAGCGGTCGTAGCTCCGAATAAGTGCTGTCAAATTGGACACACTTGCATGTCATATCCCGATCGATCGATGTGTTCTAGGAAATTCCTTTCCAGGACATTTGTATTTCTGTTTAAGAATAGTGAATCAAATGCTGAATATTAACTGGGAAGACGTAAATGACTTGCACGTCTTTAACCTTATTTCCAGGAAATAATACAAGGAAGTCCCAGTTGTAAATGGGCTGGTTGTCCCAAACTTTGATTGCCAGGAAAAGGCAAGCTGAAACCATCAACTGTCAATCGACGTGGCAAAGGTACTGCATCTACATTTCCTACATCTGTTACACATAGGTAAACGTAACGATGGCGTTACTCTGAATTCAACTGTTGAAGGAAAGAGAAAAAGACGTGAGCTTCCATGATAAAGAGAGGGATAGACTGCTGATAAGATGAATATATTTGCATCGTCACACCCAAAGACATATACCAAACTATCATATATGTTCGTCCAGTGTGTCATGGGATCAGGGTCATATAAACCAACCAAACGATCGATCTGGCTGGTGAAAATCGGATCGTCATAGGACGAATCGAATCGTGGATGCGATGGATCATGACGTAGAACCCCCGAGCAGCGCTAAAGATTCCAAAAGATTGGATCAAAATCAGAGCGTCTTGTGCAGAAGTGAAAAAGGTACGTCTTTCTGGCTTCACTCTTTTGCCGACCGCTGAGTTTTCCGGCCCAAGAAAAGCAACAGCAGTTGGAGAAGACGTATTCGCCTCGGATTTTTGCCGTTGACATACGTGGTGGCGAGCGCGAAATTGCGAAGCTTGTTGGGAGTTAAATCGTGCGTTAGGTAAAAGTAAGTAGCGCATAGTAGACAGGAAAAAGAGATGAAGAAAAAAGGCCCGAAAAAACCAGAAGAAGAGGTTCTGTAGTGGATTTGCCGCTGATATACGGAAACAACGAACCTGTGGTTCCTCTGTTTTTAAGTTTGAACTGTTTGTTACAGGAGTAAAAAAGGATGCTCGCGATCCGCTGCCCATGTGGATAAATTTTAAGACCTTAAAAATACTTAAAACCGGACTTTTGGTGCACTCAACATCGATACATATATGCTCGCAGTGCTGATAACGTTCCATTCTGAGAAAACTTTTCATGCTTGTACACTTGTTAACGGAACTATCGCTAATAGAAGCAGCGTTATGATGACAAGTACGATCATTTTACTTTTTGCAACTAGTCGGCAATGTGATGGACCACATCAGTTACGCAAATAAAATACAATAAACGATACGGATCGACCTCTACATATTAATAGGTAAAACAGTAGAAGGAACACCGCACCTATCACATCGTCGTAGCAATAATACCTAATATACGACCTACATGACGACAAGGTATCATGTCAATTATCGATTATTCTATACGCTCTGTTTCAGACCTTTATCCCAACGGGGAGTATGGGAAGAATCGTCATCTCCAGTATAGAAAACTGTATAAATGTGTAGACGATGAACACATAAATAAATATAATTCTCACGATACTTCATATTGTTATCATTGTTGTTGCTTTATTTATCCGTACATTAAATAAGGGACAGAATGATCGTTCGGCTCCTGACCGGTCTCATGTTCCGACGTCGCAACTTCGCTGGGCTTCCCTTTTCACACTCGGTGTTGTCCAATGAAGAGTTATTGTACCAGTCCACGTCAAAGAGTACGACCCACTCTCTATTCGATTCGATTCGATTCGGACGTGGTTTTCGCCCTGGTCCGTTCCTAGTTCAGTGAAGCTGCTATCGTTGTTCTGCTTGGTTTTGGCGTCCTGGCTGCATTCATGACCGGACAATTGTGGCATGCTTTCCTCCTTGGCATCATTCAGTTCCTGGATGGCGTCTTCCGAGCCACGCTTCTTGAACACTTTACGTATCTTCCTGCCAAGCTTGGCGAACACGCGGAAAAAGGATTTGTGGCCTTGCTTGCGCTTGACCGCTTTTACCGACGACGAAGTGTCCGTAGCACTGGGCGTTGGACGAGGAGGAACCGAAGAAGCAGCTTCACCGGAGACGCAGGCCGGATTGATCTCAGGAGAAGACACTGTACTCTTTCGCCGTCCTTTCGACTTGCCGATCAAAGAAAAGCAACCAGTAGTCGGAGAAGACGTATTCGACTCAACTTTTAGCCGTTGACCGAACGTGGTGGCGAGCGCAAAGTTGCGAAACTTGTTGTAAGTTGGACCGTGCATCCCGTGAAAGTAAGCAGGGTAGAGTAGACACAGCAAGAAATGAATGAAAGAATGGCTCAAAAAGTTCTGATCAGCGTCTTTTTATATATGCCGGATAAAAGCCTAGGAATTTTTGCACAGTTCCTTTGTTGCGAAGTTCTCTCGTTTTTTGCAACGTATGTATCTCATGAATTGTCTGAATCTACATTTGTTCTGGTTGGGGTGTCTCAGTATAGCGACATCCTATCGTTCACCAGCGAAACATGCATATATCTCTGCTCGTAGTGCTGACAATGGTCCGTCCCGAAAACTTTTCATGCTATTGCTCTTGTTAACGGAACTATCGCTGATGGAAGCAGCATTATTGTGACAAGCATGATCATTTACTTATTTCCGAGTAACTGGACGGGGGAAATACATGATCATTTACTATTTTCCCAAGTACAGTCGACCCGCGTCAATTTCGTTTCGGTTAATTTCAAGCCCCCCGCTTCCATGAAATTCCTCGCACCAAAACAGTACTTGAAATTAACAGAGACTAAATTAACGCGGATCGAATGTAATTAGACGGGGAATATGATAGACGACATAAAAGAAAATCATCCTTTAACCGTGCGCACTGTCACATTCATAGATTAGCTGAGCTTCGGATCCAATATGCAATTGAGTGGTCAAGCATCAAGCGCTTTAGTGCGTATCAATTGATCGTATCTCAAAGTTTGGAACAAAGTATTACAAAGTGCGCAAAAGTTCTTTCGGCTAAAGAATCGGTTTAGTGATACGTAGTGCAATTAATGGTGTTATTGGTGAAAATACAATCCTTACCAGCTGATAGAATGTTAGTTCGCTACATTGATATGCTTGCTGTGTCGACTAGTTTATTATAGCTCAATATAGGTGATCGATATAAGGAATAAAGGGAGGTTTCTCACTGGGGAAGGGAGAGACTTTTCTTGCTCTTTGGAAAAAATTTCTGAATCCGTCAATAGAAACGTTTTCGGCATTAATCGATGCAAAACGGTAAGAGGGTCTCTTTCTTCTGAAGGAGAAGGAAAGTGTTGCCTGTTATTAACGTGCTTATAGCGAAAAGTCTTCTTATCATATGAATATTATGGATCAATAAAATGAGGAGAGAGAGCAACTGTTTGATCACGGTGTTGCTATCAGTCGGGGGCAGCGTGTCCTGAGAATTAAGGACCAACAGGACGAGCAGAAAAAGAACGAAAAATAAAGTTTGTTTGTGTAGATCGACCATAAAGCTCTCAAGCAACTCACTCAGTGATTTGGCGTCCAAAAAGTGTAAAATAAGGCATTTTATCCTCACCTTTGTTCTCTCGTAATTTCAAAGCTGAAGTTTCCAGTGTGAGCTGGGCTTCCTGTGGCAGATCGCAAGTGCCCGGTTGAGAAAGGCTGACACAACACTGGCTTCAAGCATAGGCTACCGTTCCAGGGAAGTGAAGTGGCCACATGCAAGTGCCCCTCGCTTTGTTCCAGTGGGAGGAGGGAGCCGTTGATCTGGTCAGCCCGCCAGGGAAGGCGGGGGGTCGAAGAAGCACCACGTGCCTCGTTCGTAATCCTTGCATCTGGATGACATTAGGCTACAGAGATAAGAGTACAGCAGAACCTGTCTAATTTAATGCTACCTAGTTTATAACCTTTCTGAAATGATAAAGATGACCACTCTCAAGCTAGACTTCACCTAGCATACAACACCTCTATAACTGAAATTAGACAGGTTCTATAGTACTTCATTCACACTGTGTTGTTGCTATATATCAATAAAAACTTTCTTATTTGGTATTTGATTGGTTTACTTTTGTAAACTGAAAATCGATCAAAGATGATAGAAAGCATGCTACGGAAGATTTGCCGTGAAGAGAAAACTTTTGAGGATATCAAGTTGCGGATTTATCGGCGTACTTTTCTTGGAATCGTCATGACCAATCCAGATGCTTGTGAGCAACATTTTCATGCAGAAATCACATGCTCAACAGTTCTCATTTCATCGCTAACAATGGACATGGCAACGTGTGACCAAAATGAGTGATGAACGTTACGGAATGCGCGAAACAGTCTTTCGTGAGGCGTTATCAACCTGTACGCATAAACGGTTGCTGGGCTCCCCGATTCACTCTCAGCATAGAAAGAACAGCTGAGTGGACCAAGCCCCGTGTTCGTGTCATTCACTACATCTCGAATTCGGATGGCATACACAAAAAGTAGGGAGTAGCCCAAACTATTATAGTTTTGCTTTCGAAGGAGGAAGGGGGGCCGCGTTCCCTCACTCATTGACTGGGGTTTTGCTATAGAGTACACGTTCGCCCCGCTACCTCAGACGAACCGCGGTGAAAGTATCAAGCTGGGAAGCGATCCCAAGGGCAAGACGTTTTTGTATACAAGCGGAAAGTCTGTCTTTATTAGAGACATAGAGGTTCGGCTTTCTTTTTGATTTGAACGGTTGAGTACTAGAGTGCTAACCAGTGGTTTTCTAAAGAACCCTACGTTAGCAACCGAGTACGTCGGTCACACTGCTCAAGCAACAGTAGCACGTTACAGCCCAAGTGGATTTTACATTGCCTCTGGAGGTGGGTATTGTCTTTCGTTCTTTCAAAGCGTCAACATGATTTGCTGAAAGATATATCTAGACGCCCATGGCAATGTTCGGATTTGGGACACCGTCAACGAAGACCACATTCTAAAGAACGAAATTCGTCCGGTATCTGGCAAGATATCTGATATTGCCTGGGATTCCGAAAGCAAACGGTTGATTGCTGTGGGCGAAGGAAAAGAACGGTGAATATCGAAGAAAAAAATATGCAATTGAGAGGAGGGAACTTGCTAAAGAAGGAAAACTAACGGATCTACCATCTATTAAAGCTTTGGGCACGCATTTGCTTTTGATACCCTCTCGTCTGTGGGCGAGATTACCGGCCATTCCAAGGTGGTCAATAGCGTCAGTATCCGACAACAACGCCCGTTCCGTGCCGTCACGGCTTCGGACGATATGACGGTTGTATTCTATCACGGCGTACCTTTTAAGTATAACAAAACCATTCGCGATCACACGCGTTTTGTTCATGCTATACAATTCTCGCCTAACGGTGACCATTTTGCAAGCGTTGGCGCTGACGGAAAGGTAAAAAGAAAGTTTCCCTTTCACGTACAGTCGCAGTGTTCTTTATTCACATGTCGACTTAGATTTTCTTGTACGATGGTAAAACAGGTGACAAAATTGACGAGTTAGCTGGACATTCTGGAAGCATTTTCTCGCTTGCGTGGTCTCCCGACAGCACTCAGCTGTTAACCTCCTCTGCCGACTGCACAGCCAAGATTTGGGATATCTCCACGAAATCCGTGGTCAAGTGTGTAGAATATGTACCATGCAGAGTTTCAATATATGCTGATATGGGGCTACTATATAGCACATTTGAAATCAATTCAGCGCAAGCAGCTGTAGACAATCAACAAGTTGGCAACTTGTGGCAAGGTGACTGGATCATCACCACATCCCTTTCCGGTCAAATCAACTACCTCGACAAGAACAGCGGCAAGATTTCACGGGTAATTGACGGCCACAGCAAAGCGATCACGGCGCTTGCAGTATCTTCAGATGACACTCTGTTTACTGGTTCTTATGATGGTCGAGTGTATGCCTGGTCTGTTGGCACCGACAGCAACCACACAGAAGCCAAGAAGGTCGGCGGCGAAAGCCATTCCAACCAAGTAGTTGCCCTGGAAGCTACCAAAGATAATAACTTGCTGATATCCGCTGGTATGGATGACACTGTTCGCGTGGGTAGCGTAGATACAAAGAGCTTCAGGTGAGCAAGTTGTCAAGATAAAAGAAGTATTAAGCATGGGATATTAAATATCGCGTATGTAGCGGCTCGACGGCATCGACAGGTGGTCTTCCACGATCACTGGCTGCATCCTCTAATGGCGTCTCAGTGGTCGCGACCGAGAACTCGGTTCAGATCTTTGATTCAGACTGTCAAAAAGTCTGTCAATTGGACAATTTGGGATACACCGCGACAGTGGCAAGCATTGATGCCGCCGGCAAGCACGTTTTCGTTGGTGGGCAGGTGCGTATTCTCTCTCACATACACATACACAAGTTGAGGCAGAAAAGAACGAAAGAACTCAAGCTTGATTTTTCCAATAACAGGACAACAAAGTGCATGTATACCAACTTGAAGGGTCGACGCTTTCTCCTGCGAGCGAACTACCGAGCCATTTGGGTTACATTTCTGCACTGGCACCTCACCCAACGCTCGCAGGACTTGTTGCCGTGGGCGACAGCGTAGGCAAGATATTTCTCTACGATATCGAAACTGGTAAAGCGATTGTACAAAACTGGGTGTTCCATTCCGGTCGCATCACTAGCCTGGCATGGTCCGAGTGCGGTGTTTTCTTGGTCAGTGGCGCGATTGACACCAATGTCTATGTATGGAATCGAGAGAATCCGTTCAAGAAGCTAGCCATCAAAAATGCGCACGTGGATGCTGTTAATGACGTTGGATTTTTGAACAAGGCAGACAAGTTGACGATTGTCAGTGTGGGTCAGGACGCGGCTGTTCGCTTGTGGGAGGTCGAGAAACCAGAATAAAGCTTTTTTCTATTGGCTGGCGGCTTTTAGAAAATTTTTTTATTGCAGGCCGATGCCCCTCTATGAACGGTCCTTTTTCTCTTTCGTCTTAAAGCTTAGTCTATATTTTGCACACGCACTATGGGTGGTATTACTGTCAAGGACGTTAACGCTCACGGTACGCGCCTCGATCGACATGTTTTCTTATTTATTTCGGTGGTGTGGGTGGATTATTTTCCTTGGAGCACAAAGTGGAAAAGATCAACAATGAGCAACAGCGATGCGCGACGTTGCAGTTAAAACAGCATTGCGGAATTGTGCATGTCGAATGGGAATCGGATTGGATGTTGCGTGGAATTACTTTTTTCCTGAAGCTGGGAATTGGAAGGGGTTTCGAGGAACAGGCTCCGGTGGCTTATGTATATCATGAATAACTAACCTACATTGAACAATTAGCCTTCATTAAGGCTTACGCTGCTTACCTCAAGCGTACCGGCAAGCTCGAAGTTCCCAAGTGGGTTGACATTGTTAAGACTGGTACCTACAAGGAACTGGCTCCCTATGACCCCGACTGGTACTTTATCCGTGCCGGTAAAGTTTCTCTTCTCCAAGCGCGCTCGATCGAAAACCATCATCTGAACTTGTCATTTACCTTTTATCAGCCGCTGTTGCCCGCCACATCTACATCCGCAAGAGCGTTGGTGTTGGTGCGTTGTGCAAGATCCATGGTGGTCGTGTGAACCGTGGCAGCCGTCCCTCTCACCACGTTGATGGCTCTGGCTCCGTGAACCGTAAGGTTCTTCAGTCTCTTGAAAAGATTGGTGTCTTGGAGAAGGACAAGAAGGGGTAAGTTAAAGAGAGAAGGATTTATACAAGGATATGTTATTTACATTTCTTGCTTTTTCAGTGGCCGTAAGATCACTCAGGATGGTCAGAGAGATTTGGATCGTATTGCCATGACTCTTGTTGAGGAGGCCGATGAGGAGTAAATTTGCATACTTCATTTAAAAACAACAATGCACAATGTTATTCTGAAATCAGACAATTTTCATGGATGAGACTGACGTGCTGGAAATGGGATTGATGCAATGAATGAGGCTATCGATTGTATTTTTTCTGCTGCTTAAAGGGTTTTTAATTGTGCCCTGAATCGATCCTTTATTGCTTTGCAAGCCGAGCTCCATTTGTGCTCCTCTCTCAACTTGTTGTGGCGCTCCGCAGGTCTTTACGTCTGAAAGGTCTTTATGCTTTATGCGTCCTACGCTTTACGCGTCCTACATTTTTGCGTTCTTCGACATTCACTCTTTGACCGTCAGCCAATGCATTTTGTGAATGGTCTTCACGTTAAGAGAAAGATGAAGCACGCATAGTGTTCTGCGTGTCCTAAACAGTTCGTAGTTTTTTACCAGCATTTGCTCAGTGGAAATCGTCAGAGTAGTCAACCATTACCTGCATGAGTGTCTCAAACAGGGTTTCTTGTAAGTAGAGGCATGCAGAGCTCTTGGTTTTGTGCCCTTTCTTCATCAATCCTTTCCAAATCATTCTGAATGTAAATCTTCAGTTAAATGGTTGTATGATATCCTTTGTCCTACCACTAAGGATCTAACCTGCATGCAGTAGGCATGCAAGCTACAGTTCATTTGGCCTATCATCTTTTCTCACGAAACCTTTCATCGACCCAAGAAGCCGCTATTACATGCCATCTGACGAGACTACTTGACGACTCGGTGAGCTAAGATCCTTTATTGACACAATCTGCTCAGAGCAGGCAATAAGGCGCAAGTTCTTCCCGTACAAGTTTCCCGCCTGACTTTGATCATAAATCGGGCGCCAAAGCGCAAGTCTTCTTATGGCAAGTTCCCTGTTTCAGCGTTTTATTGGGAGTGATAGCACTCTTAAACAATCGTGAAGAAAGCATAAGTATGTAACTGATGATTAAGCTGTCTCAGTGGATCTGATCTGATGCTGCATGACAGAAGGGCAGCACCTGTAATTTGCCATTCTTAGCTTCCACACAGTGTGGCGATTTCAGTCCTTGCAACAAACAGTGTTCACGTATCCTCGTCTGCTACACTTTTGTCTTGTATTGTCTTGCTTTTAAAGAGCATATAAGGCCTTTCTTGTTTCCTTCTGTCTTGCGCCTTCAGCAGCCATAATTCAATGACTAGGTGCATACTTTGCTCTGCCTTTTCATGCTGCTTAACATCTTTCTTAGGTCGAAGAAACAC
>JSYX01000814.1:0-11239 GCA_000787465.1 Thermomucor indicae-seudaticae | reverse complement strand
GGTATTCTCGCTTTTGTACATGTCATATAGAAAACCGCGGTTGCGACTACATGTAGTTCTATGTAACAAAGTGCAGGCAAAGCACGCTAGTGTGCATTTCAAAGTCCGTGAAAAGCGGGACGACAGACAGACAGACACGACCGTTGCAAGAGGCGTTCTTCAAACCCCGATTCTATCGGTATAGAACGCCTAAAAAGGGCGAACCGGACACCCCTATTGGAGTAACCAGAGGAACTTATATAATATGTAAAATTCATTCTATGACACGGTGGCCTTTGAGTTTAAGATAAGCAGAGTTCCATCCTAAAAGTAAATGTAATGCCCATCGATGCAAACAAAAGCTTCACGGCTTGCATAAGCGTCAGTGATTGACCGAGCCACTTCTTGATGAGTGCTGAACCTCACTGAATGTTCATATCCAAACTGCAAGGTTTTGAAGTTCTCAGAGAAGCTTCAAGACATTAACGCTTCTCCTTGTCAGTTAGAATATATAATACAGCTATGGTTCTGTCACGATCTCGTTAGAAGAAAAAAAGTTGAACCAAGATTTGCAAGCCAATAGGGCTGTGCCGCATCGCATGTACTCCTTTGATGTGAGCACATGTTCATGGTATATGACGTAACCTTGCTCCAAATAGTACACTTGTTTCAATACCTAAATTGCATGCGGGGTGATCGGCGCTCTGGGCATTTCAAAGTCACTCACGGTATAAAAAGCCCAGGACTCTCTTTGCCCATTCTGCATCTTTTTCTGCTTACTGTGCCGTCGCGATGCTGTCTTCAGGAGAATCACCCAAACGCCAGAGTGAAGGCGATAAACCTGCAGAACAGGAACAAAATTCACCCAAACGCGAGGATGAAGTGAAGGAATCTGCACAACAGGAACTTCCGCCGCCGCAGAAAGCCAAAAAGCGATCACTGAGCGAGAGTACGGAGGAGGACGACAATGACAACGACGACGGTGTTCAGTCTCAAGAAAGCAATAAAGGATCTCGACATGAAGATGAAACATCACCAAGGAAGAAAGCCGCGCGACGCGACACAGCGGATTCCGAGCAGATCCAAAATGACGATACAGCTGCAAAACCACGAAACAAAGCGTTCTCAGCTTTTGGTGGAGACAAGGATGACTGGAGTGAGTTTGCCGAGGAAGAGCAGCAAGCGAAGCCAGCAGCACCAGCAGCAACGGCAGCCACGAAAAATAATAAGGAAGAAGGACCAAAGTATATGTTTGGAACAACATCTGGCTTTGGTACTAAGGCTTGGACGCAAGCCGGGCCTGCTGCTGGAACCACTTCACAAAAGGTACGTTATGAGAGTTATGCCAGAAAGAAAAACAAAAGAGCTCAAATGGAAACACACGTCTTGTTCACAGTCTACCTTTGGAGGATTCTCTGGCTTTGGAGCGTTCGCATCATCATCATCTACATCTACAGGAACAACATCTTCCTCTTTTGCTTCCTTTGCAAACGCCTCCGCCTCACCTTTCGCTTTAGCAGCAGCAGCAAGCCCCAACAAAGACGCGCTGTCAGCTTTACCCAAACAATCCTCTTGTTGTGGAAACCAATCCAGTGATAATGACAATGAAAGCGCTGCTACAACATCAGAAAACGCAGATGACGAAGGTGCTGCTGCTACTACAAAGACAAAGCTTGCAAACATAAAACCCGCAGAAGGTATAAACAGCATTTTTAATCATGTAGAAGCATTATATAACATACAAGACTATTTGCTATAGTCAAAACTGGGGAAGAGGATGAGCAGACCGTATACCAGACCAAAGCCAAACTCTATGTGTTGGATACTGCAAGTGGCAACTGGAAGGAACGCGGGATCGGCACCATGCGGATCAATACAAAGGAGACCGAAAAGGGCACAACCCAGACCCGGATAGTGATGCGAGCCGATTCCGTGTACCGACTCATCCTGAATCTGCCACTGTTCCCAGGCATGGAGTTCGTCATCATGCAAGAGAAGTATGTGCGGTTCGCGGGTTTCGAGACGACAGAAGCAAAGGAGACGAGTCTGGTGAACTTTGCTTTGAAGGTACGTTAGCCATCATGCACCTTGGTATTATTGGGCCTTTTTTTACTTATGCAAACAAACAATACAGGTGGCGAGCGCAAGTGCGGCACGTGAACTGCAAAGCCGGTTGATGTCCTCCGTGCCAGCACCTACCAACAACACTGACTAAAAAGCAAAGCGCTTTTGAAGTTTTATGCAATCTCGTACATATGCAGACACCCACTCACAGCACTGATTAAAAAGAGAACATTTGAGTTTTATGCTATTTGATATTTGTAACGCGTCTTCATAATAAAGAAGAACGTAACTTTCAAGAATGGAAAGTAAACTGTTGATGGTCGAAAATCATCCATTAAGCCAGATTTGAGTAAATCGAAAGTAAGCGAATTTTCGATGTATCGAATCCTTCTTCGCGGCGTGGGATAGTCGTTTCGTCTATTTGATTTTTGGAAGTGGATCCTCTTTCTATTGCTCCTCTCCGTGATCGTTCGTCTCTGAGCTCGACACTTTTTCAGTATTTATCGAGAGACCCGTTGGCTTTAGGTAGCGTCGAAGGGACCTTGCACCCATCTCCAGTCCCTGTTGCTTCAGGACATTGGTGAGATGGCTGGAGGAAGCAGGCGCACCGGTTGCGTTGCATCGCAAGACTTCCTCGCGCACAATGGACGCTATTTCCAGACCGAGTTCCTTTTTCGCAGTAACAAGAGGCTCTGGATCAGCGGGCTCCTCGTTTTTCTTCAGCAAGACAGGGGCCTTCTCTGCAGCCTTCTCACCACAGCCAGCAAGCTTGGTTAACAGCTTGTGGGGCCCCAAGGCGTTCTCCTCAGCGGTTAGCTCTATACGCTCGTCTATAAGACATCAGATCCTCATGTTGAGCTTCATCTCGTTTGCAGTACAATCTGCGCGATTGTGCGTTTGCAATGTCGAAAGTCGTCTCTGCGAGCTGAAACTTGATAAATGGACAGAAGAAAAAAAAAGAGACAAGCAAGTTTTATCAACGCGTCACCAGGGGTTATGTACAATTCACTGCCACTCTACTAGTCGCTACATCGATATACTTTTTACAGTGGGGTATTTAAAACTTTTTAAAGTCTTGCGTGCTTGTTAATACTCGTACATAGTTCGCCGGGAACATGCCGCTAGCTCCATTTGGCAGTCTTCCATACCACCAGTCGCTCGCCGGAGCGCCCGTTACAGGATCGGTTTTGGACAAGACAAAGACCGTATCTCCTTTACGAAGGCTGAGTTCCATTGGCGATTCCGCAGTGAAATCGTACAAGGCAGTTGCCACTACTCCCGGTTGAGAAGTGTTATTATCTTGAATCAGAAGCTGCTGTTGTTTCTTCTGTTGAACCAGTTTATAGAGGAGAAAAGGTAGGCCAAGCACAACTGCGAAAAAGAAAAGGATGGGACGCCGGCATCGTCTTCTTTCTGATGTGTCACCACTGCTGCTACTACTACTACTGGTATCTTGTTCTCTTTCAGACTGCTGTTGCTGTAATTCGGGTGGCGGGCTACGGCCAGTCAATCGATAAAACATCCGCTTCATCCATCGGACAAGCGCAAAGACACTGAACACTTGGCCCAAGTAATGTTTTAAATGATTAAATTGTTCCGCAACTCCCACCATCGCCATAAAGCTGGAATGGGTCGCCATATACGTTGAATCAAGCATTTGCGCAAATCCACCAAAGGCGCCCACGATCTGTTCGATGATTTCAAACGTTGCTCTGGTGCCGGCCTCCATGCGTTGTGACAAACTGAATTCGTCCGGTCCATTGGGTCCGTACAGGCCGCCACTGTACCCGCCGAATCGGTTATAAGGCGATCCAAATCGATTGTACGGTGAATAGGTACCGTAACCACCGTACGTCGTGCCAAACCCTCCGTACGATCCATAACGACTGTATGGACTGGTATATGAGGCTCCATAGCCGGTTCCATAACCGGTTGTACCATAACCACCATAGCTGCTCGTGGTCCCAAAAGTAGTGGACGGCCGCGAAGGTACTGCAGGTCCACTACTACTATTATTAATCGTCGTTGTTGACGATGTCACGGCACTTGCAGTATTCGAATCGGGCGTAGGCGTGGCAGCAGCAGCAGCAGTGGTGGCACTCCTTGCATTCGAACCCGCATTGTTGACTTCCCATGGTTTCGGTGGTGATGGCATTTGGCGGGGAACAATACCTGTGTGTTGTAGCGTGGGGCAATAAGGTTGGACAAAATTTCAGCTGAAAATAATGGGCATGACAAGGCGTGTTCTCTTTCTGGAAACCTTACTACTTGGCTCATGTCGTCATTACAGAAGGAAATGTTCAAGAAACAGCTCCATCCAACTCCTGAAATAACGGAGCCGGAGGAAGAGGACCAGGATGAGCTGGCACCATTACCAACGTCGGTGATTCTTCCAACCACAAGAGGAATGACGCACACTAATGAAGTGGCGTGGTGTTTTGTAGAGAAGCTGCCAGCAATAACAAGCTATCACCCAATCAATTCAAAAGCAGAAGCAAATATGAGGCTGTCAGCTGGGACGCCTATTTTGACTCGTACGAGGACGTGGCTATACCGGGAACACAAGATATATCCTTTTTGTCCATCTATCATTGGTTTTATATCCTGTCGAGGATCATTGAATCGTCCTTAACTCTTCAATACACGTCTTTCGCGTCTACAAGATCGACTCACAGGACACGACCAGCCCGCTGTTTGTGATGCATCACGGTGCAGGTCACTCTGGATTGTCTTTTGCGGTTACATCATACCATATCAAGCAGTTGACGGGCGGCACATGCGGGGTCATCGCGCTGGATGCGAGAGGACATGGTAAGGGTTGCGACACCATTATCCATGAGCAGTCGTATAACTATGAACTTTTTGGTAGGAAACACGCGAACGGAGGATGACACTGATTTCTCTCTCGGCAGACTCAGTGATGATCTCGTGAACGTTATCCAAGAGTTACAAAAGGACAAGAAACAAGACTTGATCTTGGTCGGACACAGGTGTGTATTCTTTTTCTTCCGTTCGCGTCTATTGTTAAGATGCTGATCTGTATGGACAGCATGGGTGGTTCTGTCGTGGTTGATGTTACTCAGCGAAAACAATTACCCAACATTGTTGGTGTATGTGTACTGGATGTGGTGGAAGGTAAAAGCTCACGCTATTTTTCAAGAGAGGTCTGTTATGACGGCAAGAATGATAGGCTCGGCCATGGATGCGTTATCTTCCATGACAAAGATATTGACCTCACGCCCACAACATTTCGCATCTGTTGAGCAAGCTATTCAGTGGAGGTAAAGAAGAACCTGAAAGAATTTGCTATGACATAACGTAACGACGCGTCAAAAAGCGTAAAATCTGATACGCTTCGAAACCTGGAATCAGCCAAAGTTTCCGTACCTTCCCTTGTTGTACCGTCCAAAGACTCTTCCGGTTACAGTTGGCGAACTGATTTGACGAAAACAACGCCATTCTGGACAGGTTCCGTATGGCAACTGCGATGATTATATGGAGTTTACTGAGGAGTTGCATCGTCCGATAGAGTGGTTTGCGGATCTTTCTGCCAAGTTTCTAGGTTCACCTGCTGCCAAGCTGTTGATACTTGCGGGTATTTAGAGATGTACATAGTGTAGACGCAACTATAGTAAAGCTGACTTCACTTTTGTGCTTGACAGGAACTGACCGGTTGGATAAGCCTTTAACAATTGCGCAAATGCAAGGCAAGTGATACAAACCAAGTGGATGCAATTGATGTCCTATATTTATTCTTTATTACACAGGGAAGTTCCAGCTGCATATATTTCCAGATTCAGGGCACTTTTTGCAGGAAGATGCGCCAGAGAAGACTGCACAATGCCTGGTAGACTTTTGGAAACGGAACAAGCGGCTTGTACTCCCGTCCAAGGTGCAAATACCCCCAAAGCAATAAAGATCTACTTAATGTCTATCGCAGTTGTATATGGAAGCTTGATGGATGGGATAATAACAATCAACGGGCAAAGGAGCCAAAAGAGGAGCGGTCACGCGGTTTTCTCAAGATCCGTCATCACTTTTACAACGCAATCCGTTTCGATAGAAACTGTACCAGTTTCAGGGATACACTAGTTGACACTACGACGTGAAGAGTCCTGAATGCGGTCATTGCACACACATTTGACTGCGTGATGGTGTTAGCATAAGACCATGATGCTTTGACACAGTCGGGAATCCAATTCCGGATGCGTTTTGCACTTTCACATGGCGTTACACCAAGACTGTCTCCACATTTCCTCAGTGCTTGTGTAATCCAAAAAGGAAGAGATACCCTTTTCTGTCCCTCTTTTCTTTTCATCCCCCCACCACCATGCCAGAGCTCAAAACATTTACGCGAGAAGAAGTCGCCAAGCACTCATCGGAGAATGACTGTTGGATTATCATCGACTCGGCAGTCTACGATGTGACCAAGTTTGCTGATATGCATCCTGGTGGTGCAAAGCTCTTGTTGGAATATGGCGGCAAAGACGCAACCGGTAAGGCTTTCGACTGGGTTAACCTAACGAGCAGGAAGACTGAACGGGACATTTCAGACGATTTCTACGGTCTCCATCGTCAGGAGGTACTCATCAAGTACGCACCGCGTCTCAAGATTGGTGTCATCGCGAATGAGAAACCCCAGTACAAGCTCCCTGTTCCCGGAGAGCTGTCCAAGGTGCCGTATGCTGAGCCCAGCTATTGGATGGGCTACAAGAGCCCTTACTTGAAGTAAGCACCCTTTGATCTCGGCTGTTTACTCTTCAGTTTGCACTTAACGCAGAGTCAAAAGCGAGAGTCACACCAGGTTCCGTAAAGCTGTTCGTGCCATTTACGATAAAATCAAGGCAAGTCATCGTTATTGGCTCGCAGTTATTTGTGTCGGACCTGTCAGCTGATATCAATCTACATATAGCCTGAAGCCATTGTCGCTGAAGAACTCGGCAAGGCTCCTTCTGCGGAGCTTTACCGACGATTGGGCGAGGAAGGTCTGCTAGCTGCACAAATCGGTCCCGGACCGTGGCTCAAGGGCCTTAAGCTACCTGGAGGTATTAAGCCTGAAGAGTTCGACTATTTCCATGAAATGATTGCGCACGAGGAAACCGCTCGTCTCAGCGCACCGGGCTTTTCGGATGGCATCTCGTCTGGCTATAGCATCGGTTTGCCTCCCGTGTTCAACTTTGGTCCTCCTCACCTAAAAGAAAAGGTAATCAATAAACTTCTTTATGTCACACACACACCTGTATGAACCCCACTGTTTGGTGATAGGTGGTACCTGAGGTGCTTTCGGGCCGCAAACGCATCTGCCTTGCCATCACTGAACCTTACGCAGGTTCAGACGTGGCCAACATCCGCACCACCGCCAAACGCACTCCGGACGGCAAATACTTTATCGTGAACGGTGTCAAGAAGTGGATCACAAACGGCACCTTTGCCGATTACTTTAGCGTGGCTGTCCGGACCGAAAAGGGCATTACGATGTTGTTTATTGAGCGCTCCGATGAGATCGAAACCAAGGCCATCAAGACTTCTTACTCGCCCGCGGCTGGTACATCGTATATTATTTTTGAAAACGTCAAGGTGCCTGTGGAGAATATCTTGGGAGAAGAGGGTAAAGGCTTCCAGGTCATCATGTACAAGTAAGTAAAGCCGTATCTTGGCTGGGGGGTATTCGCTAACATACTACTGTCTGTAAGCTTCAACCATGAGCGATGGTATATTTGCTGTGCCATTATTGGTGCCACACGTGC
Organism: Thermomucor indicae-seudaticae; assembly: GCA_000787465.1. Classification (NCBI taxonomy): domain Eukaryota; kingdom Fungi; phylum Mucoromycota; class Mucoromycetes; order Mucorales; family Lichtheimiaceae; genus Thermomucor; species Thermomucor indicae-seudaticae. Next base: position 3,449 of record JSYX01000814.1, on the reverse strand, counting down.
AGTGATTGAAGGTGAGCTTTTTTTCCCTTTCAGTTGTTGATACGACATGTTGACTCATCTTATTCTATCTAGATTGGTAAGTCTCTTTTTATTTTGCTATTGACCAGAACTGATGGGCTGAATCTTTGTGAAAAGCTTCAAGTGGGCCCACCAGCGCAAAGGTAATGATAAAGTTATTTCAGAAATCGACTTACGAGATATTAACGATTGCTTGTATACAGTATTCAAAAAGCGATTGATTGATCAGCCAGTTATCCGCAACAAATTGGCCTCAATGGTAAGTCTAAGAACGAACAACAACGAACGAAAGCCACTCATAACATGGATACAAAAAGATTTCTCAACTGGAGCCGGTACAAAACTGGCTGGAAAACATTACGTATCAAATGTGCAACATGTCCTATCTTGAGCAGTCGCAGAAACTCGCTGGTCCAATTGCCCTGTTAAAGTACCAGTCGACTCGTGTTGCTCATAACGTGGCCGACGATGCATGCCAGATATTTGGTGGCCGCGCTATTACCAAGACAGGTATGGGCCGCAGCATTGAAGCATTCCAGAGAACATACAAGTTTGCGGTAAGCTGTGCTGTTTTTGACTTTTTGCTTTGGATTGTCCTGATTATCTTGGTTAGGCCATTCTGGGCGGCTCTGAAGAAATCATGGCCGATTTGGGTGTCCGACAAGCCATGAAGTTCTTCCCTGCTAATGCTCGATTGTAAAATACACACTGAGAAACGATATTAAGAATCTTTCTGGTTTGCGAAAGAAGAATGATGTTTACACATCATGTGATTTTATCATGTCTCCTGTATTGCAGAACACTTTATCATTAGCTTGTTGCGAGCCCATATCTTTGTCAGGAACACCGGGTCTGAAGAAACCAAAGTGTTCTAACAGTGCTGACCTCGCCTGCATCCATTCCAAAAAGTAGAACGCCGTAGCTTATACATCTAAGTCCTCGCATTCGATACGCTGCATTAATTATATTCGGCATCATAGCTCTTTGCTATCATCGATACTATCAAGCTTGTCGCTGGTGAAGAATATTCTGAAGCGCATGCATGCCCAACATAAAGATCATCATGCACTTTTCTATTTTAGACGTTACTATTGTATAAGGGATTCTAGGGCTTTTGTTTTTGACCAGCTAACATGAGAAAAGATTGACGGTCTTCCCAAATTCCCACTCGACACTAATGCGGGAAGCCTTCATGGAGTCGTTGAACTCCTGTTCGTTCGCAGGGAGACCAGACTCTTTACGACAACAATAATAAGTGAGCTTGCGAGTCATTATACCAACAGCTACTTGATTTATGCAAACCTCTATAAGGACTACGCAAATTCTCTTGTGATCCATATGCTAGATCACCATAAATAGCGTACCACTCCGTTGGCGAGACATTTAGATGTCCTCGAAGCCTTCGGAGGATCGCCGTCTCATGTAGAAGAAATGCGTCGTGGCGTGACCCAGGAAAAGGAACAGACACTCTTGCAGTTACGCCATCAGGCGTCACGATAGCCTGATATTTTAAGGCGTGCTTGCGCTAATATAGACACACCGATTTTCGTCAGTCCTGTTGGAGGAACCCTCATTATTTGCGAATTACCTTATGCCCATTGGATACTTCATTTTGTTTTTCCTTCGGACGGCAAATCTCAGTTTCCCTGCCGTCAATAAACCCAGTGCAGATGTTCATGAGTGTCCCTATGCAAAGAAAGTAGGTCAATGAGGAAGCACACACGGGAGACGATGTATTACCAACCTTTGGGAGAGATCGGTGCGGCGACAGCACGCATCTTCTCAGGCTTGAACTGAGCCTTATCCAGGACGATAAAGTCTCGATACTTGTTCAAGAGCATTGAATACGACAGGGACAAGAGTGCGAATACCACCAAAAAAGGGTATAGGAAGAAAGGATAAGTGCAGAAGTGAAAATAAGACAAGTAGGATGCACTTACCAGGCTCGATCTATAGACCTGTCGGGTGCCTCTTCACAGTCAGTGATCTCGACATGACCAGGAAAAGCTCGCGAAATCACGACTCATCGCAGCGCTTGCCTTCTTTGCTTGCCTTCTTAACTTTTCTGTATTGAAGCCGCGCTTGTGAACTGAATACAACTTCCTTTAACGAGGATCAGTCTGAGGGCAGGTCTGGTGCCAGCAGTCGCGATATTCGTGTGAGATCCATAGTCGAGGCGGCGCCTTTTTCGCACATGCTCCTCTTCTTCGCGTTCGCTGCGCTTTCCGATAGCAGCAGTTATTATCAGACGCCGAGCAGAGGCTTTCTTCATCCGATTCATTCCTCTTAGTGCCCCTATCGCCTTTGACCAAGCTATTTTCCCACTTACCGCGTTTGCACATAGCCTTTAAAACTCTCCACGGTTTCCGCAGCTATTTGCTTCGCGTTTTTGCTGATCGCTGCGTCACCGTGAAGTGAACACTATATCGAGGTATCGTTCGATCGAGTGCCCACTGTATTTTGAGACGCCCCATTGGAGGACATAGGCCGTTCCTGGGGAACTTCGTCGAATTTAAGACTGACAGACCGATTGCTTACAACCACTTCCCGTAAAAGCACTGGTTAGTTTGCTGGGCGCTTATTCGGTGGCTCGGGTGTCAATAAGATTACCTTGAAGCACGTCTGAAGCAAAATAAACGTAAGCAATGGAAAATGTAAGCAATGAGGAAGAAGGTCCTTCTGTGAATTTATCTAAAGTTAACCTGGCGGACATCGTGCATAATTGCTCGGTGTCGCACAGTGTCAACGCTGCGAACATCATGCACAGTTGGCGTAGATAGTGCTGATCGACGAAGTCATCTAGGACTATTCGGAAGTAGACATAAGCACCTGAGAGAGAGCTTGATTAGAAGGACCATAATGGCTTACCCTCTCTGACAACTGAATAAGCGAAAGCACGAATATTATAGTCGTCGTGTGCGCTGGCGATGGTTGCGCGTCAGTTGAGGAGCGGAAATTAGCTTTACGTGGATTTATGTCGGATGACTTTGCTGGAAAGAGAGAGCTTCTGTAGAAACAGAGAAGACAAATTAGACGAACGAAAAATACTAAACTTTAATTTTGCCACAGGCTTCTGTATCGAAGAATATGCAATACGGCTAGCAACAGAATACACATACAGTGGGTGCTCGATTTCACTATTGACCTTTCGCATTAGACGATTTTTGAGCTGACATCGCTAAATTGGGAGCTGATAACGCCATGATTTCCGTATGTTTAGCTCTTTGCAGGTCTTCTCTTCCCATTTTTCTAATCATTTTCTTAATCAGACTTATCATATTTCCAGATGCTATAGCAAGTTTGGATAAAACACGGTTTTCTCTTTGCACGAAAAGACTGCAGCTATTCCCTCTTCATTCTCCTCTCGAACAGCTTCCACATGTTCTATTCTAATGGGGGTAGGCGCTAGTTCATCTTCACACAGCTCTAAC
>JSYX01000813.1:0-12097 GCA_000787465.1 Thermomucor indicae-seudaticae | reverse complement strand
TCGGGCAGAAACTATCGAGCGCCATGCCACGACGATGGCGTATCTCGGCATTGCCATCGACTGAGATTCCGATTACGAGGAGTTCGAGGCAAGGCTTGCTTGCACTAAGGAGCCATTGGCTAGTGCGTAGAAATAGCTACATTGAAAGTGGAACTGGCATTCAATTCACGCTTCTGTTGCGATGTATTCAGCTTGGTCTGCTGAGACCTTCATCACAGATTCCCTTTCGTATGTCCGTTCCGGTAGTGAAAATATGGTAATGTTTTTTCTTCTGCCAACCGCACCAAGAACCTTTTTGGCTATGCGCGCTGGTAAACAGTGCAGGTTTATTTACAATGACTGATTACTGGAGTACTAGAACGAAGAGGAAGAGCAGATGCAGTTGCGCAATGCGGCTCCACCTGCTCCCGAGCCAGCGGAGGTTGTGCCCGCACCACCTCAAGAAGGTAGAGAGAACGGAAGGATGAAGTCCTGAAAGGGAGCATATGAATGTACTGATACTTGTTACTTTTCAGAGTCGTCGGGATCGGCGGCCATGTGGCCGAAATTCCCTCAAGCCTGGGAGGATAACAGTTAGTAATTAAGGACGCGTTTTCAGATCTGTAGACCACATATTAACGTGTCTTTGCCTCTACAGCGGTCTTGCCCAAGCTGCAAGGTTACCTTCCAGGTTGAGCGCATCTTTCGGCACCATGCGTGCAGCAAGCATGGTGTTCCGGTACCTTTGCTGCGGGGTGGTCGTCCTCGCGTACTGACGGATGGTCAGCAGCGTCAACGTCACGCAGAGAAGGTGAATGAATTGGGAAGCTCCGTGGAACAAGCATCGCTCTAACAATCCACTGCCATTGGTCTTGCTTTTTATAACAGATGAGACGTTGGCGTGCGAATAAATCCGGGCAGAAGCAATAAATTGCTTGTGAAAGGACAGCTGAAAGCTTGATTTATATCTATCACTACGCTCAATATTTAGTATTCGGATAGGCTTAGAAGACGGTGACGGCATACGAGACAGAAATATGGAGTCATGAATTCCTTTCTATGGACAGTTGGCGAGGGTACTTGCAGGGGCAACTACGTAATGTTTTTATGTGGGCTCCTGCTTCGCGTAAGCAGTCTTTTAATTTCTTGGGTTATGCAGTAATCTGTCGTTCATAGTCATAGAAAGATTCAAGATCAGTGTTATGCTGGAACGTTTATCCAGTCAAAGCAGTGTCCTTAATCGAGAATAAATGTATAACCTGCCACATCTAAGTATTAGAAAATATTGATTATTCAATCCGAATATTGTGGGTTCAAGGGATGTATAGCGAGGGCAGGTTTTTCGTTTTAGTATGCTTAGCAATAACATTTTTTCGAATATGAAAAACGTAAATATCAGCCATGAAAGGGAATGATAATCAATACAAAGTCTTTTGCTACGTCAAGATTTTCAGAACACGCAGGGCATTTCGGACAGTCAGAACATTCAGGACGTTGGAGACAATCTGACATTTGTGCATTCTGCAAAATTGGGCAGAGACAAGGCATTGAGGAGACTGAGAGGAAACTCAGCATTCAGGATACTCAGGACACTCCGGAAAAAAAATCAGGATTCAGGACAGCTCAGGGCAAATTCAGGATTCGGGACGGATTCAGGACGGGATACTCAGGACTCAGGACGGGACGGGACGGGACTCAGGAAAATCCTGTCCTGACTCGGAACCCTACTGTGCCTGAATGAAAAAAATTCGCAAAGGAGTTTCCAGCGGAAACACCGGGCGTTCTATACTCCAAATTTTTTGGCTTCTGAGGATTGCTACATGTCAGATAAATGAGGCATACGTGAAGTTTATTGAAAGCAATAGAGAGTGTACATAGAGGTCATGTGCATATAAGTCTTCATGCATAGGCGCGGTGGCACTTATAGAATAAAACATACAGTAGATGCTTATAGTGAATAACCAGATACCAGAACAGAGCAGATTTATGGCAAAATCTGCTCTGCTCCGGTTTTTCGGAACCTTCTCATAGCGCAATAGACATTGCCACATCAATCCAGCTACAAGCGCTTCAAATAAACTATTGACCAAAAAGCGAGACACCAGACGGACAGACAGACATGAATGATTCCTAAAGGCGTTCATTTCATTCTCCGAGTGACTTCGTATAGAACGCCTAAAAGCCTGCAAGGGACTGCTGGGTACTCGTACGAATTGGGAAAGCTCTGCACAAACGCCGGGTGTCCGTAAAGCCTTTTTCCGTCACTAGGGTCCCGTGACTGCTGGGTGTCCCTAAGGACTGCTTTTGTGGGTGTCTGTAGCCAAGCCCTTTGGCTCATCTTGTGATGATTAGCAAGGATATAGATCACCTGTTCAAGATCCTGGAGAAACGAGAAACTTCATGTGATAGCTAATACTGGTTCACTACAATCGGCTGTGCACAGCTAGCGGCGGACACATACCTGCGAGTCATCGCCATGCACGGTCAGCATATCCTAAACTATTTATGCATTCCTTATAACACCGAGACCTTGAACTCGCCGAGACCTAGAGCCTTGCATCTTGTTGGCTCACACTTTTACTTGCTCAGGTTCAAGCCCGGTGCGCGCATTCCTTGGCCTGGCATAAAACTTCAGTATCCCTCAATTTGCGAAGAAACAAAATGCACTGATTTCTCCGTTTTATTCACCTAGAATTAATTACAGAATTGGGTTTTATCCTACAAGCACTTAGAATAAAGACAAGGGTATGCAATATGTATTACAGCATAAGTCTGCAAAACCACTTTGGAGCACTTAGAATTATCGATTCTTCTGCTTTACGCCATGTTGGATTAATGGCCACGTCGTACGCCATCTTGCTCTCTCAGGGACACCCCACCTGTGATTGCTTTTCTGGTTTTGTTACGTCACAATGGAGCTGGGGTGTCCGTAGCCGAGGCCTTGGCATGACGATGATCAGCTGTGGCTAGAAGATTATGCGCAAGGGTTTTGAGAAGTTCGCTGGCGAACGCCATCGCGCTAGACCTAGAACTGCATTAGATATGCAGGTATCTCAGTCCATTACGACCGATTCTATTGGTTTTCGCAATATTTATTTGGTATGGTCCAAGTTGCTGTGTATGGCTTCGAACAAATAGACCCGGATTACAAAAAGCGACTGGACGTTTATCGATCTTGGTGGTCTTGGATTATGCAAGCTTTTTAAACATGCATTGTGCCGATTTTGGGTTCTGTCGATTGACTTCAAAAACGGTGAAAGTCAACTACATTTGAACTGTGAAGACGCATGAGGGTTCTGTTCTCATACCGGCATAAACAAATGTTTAGAGTGTTCTGTTTTCCTATTCCTTTCGTCTCCCACCTATTTAAAGGAGTTCGGAATAATACAGACAACCACTGCGTGCAAAACCTGGTTTTAGGTCATTTTCAGGTCCCTAATATTTAGCCCATAAATCGAGTTCTAGGTGCTTCCGTATGGGGAGCGCTTGCTGCAGAGCGCATGCAATGAAGCTGTAAGGAGTAAGTGCTGTTACTTTTCGTCTCCTTCTGATATTTACAAACATCTCTATGGAAATGGATGGCCTCGTTGTTTGTACTTCTCGAAATTGCGAGAAATGCACCGGTGGTTTCGCATTGGTGACCGCTAGAACGGCATCACGACATGCGGAAAATGACCGCTATGGATTGTCCAGTTCCCAATGGGACACGGCTTTTCAACAGTGTAGGCGATTCGGAACTACCTAAGTACTTGTCCTTAGACTAATGTCGCAAACAATGCTTATAAAGCTGAGATTGCGAATCCTGGAGCTTCCGCTGAAGCCGAGCTTTCGCACGTTGAAATTAATGAGCAGCCAGCCGTTGAAGTTAGCGTTGAAGTTGACGATGTAGAAATGGGCAACGTTGAAAGTCATGTCTCAACTTCCGATGAGTCTGATGGGGAATGCGCTGAAAATGAGACAGGCGTTTGCGTTCGTCGAATTCCATTCTCTGAAGCGGACAATATCTTCGGAGAGGAAGTACACCCGCAAAACAGTGAACTTGACGAAATGGTTGATGCTATTGAACTAGAGTTCAACGAGAGAAGAGGCAAGTATCTGGAGCGTGAGGGGCAGTTGCAGCAGGGTAGGCTTTGATTCAAAAGAGTCAGTCTTTCAAAAGAAAAGGAACTAACTGCAAAACCAGAAGCTGAAGCTAACTGGCATATCATGCATAGTATGCCAGAGCTTTCTGTCTTAGTTAGCGTGTTTTTTGGTTCTTTTTCAGCTGTATCATCTTTCTGACAGGACGGCAGGTATTCTTTGGCAGTTTTGTGTGTTGTTACTTGGAAGCTTTGGTCACGCCTTTCAACTCCCTTCCAGTATGGCGACGTTAAGACAATGGACGGGGTCCGCTGATCTAACCAAGGGTGTCAGACGCTATGTCGCATGTGGAGCATGTCACAGTCTTTATTCTCCTGATGATATTGTTGCCGAAAGCTGCTCTTTTACAAGTTTCTCTGGCGACGCACCTTGTAACACTCGTCTTTATAATATCGCCGCTGGAAACAAGCGCAAGCCTGCTAAAGAGTTCGCTTATAATTCGCTTATAGGTAGTTTACAAAGGCTTTTTCGTCGTCCTTCCTTCGAAGAGAAGATCAATGAATGGCGGAACCGCAGTCGAACGCCAGGAATATTGTACGATGTTTACGACGGTTTTAAATGGAACGAACTCACAGACAAGGATGGGGTCACATTTGTTGATGACAACCGTTCCTTGCTACTTACGCTAAACGTGGATTGGTTTTGTCCCTTCATTGACGATTTCCCATACTCTTGCGGGGCTATGTATCTCACCATTAATAACTTGCCGAGGAGTGAAAGGTACAAGGTTGAGAATGTAATATTAGTTGGTGTCATGCTAGAGCCCAAGGAACCCCAAACCGCCGAGATGAATCGTTATCTCAAACCATTGGTCGATGAGCTGCGAATCCTGTATACTGGACAAATGATGCGCACTCATAAAAGTCCAAACCAAGATGTCCGAGTCCGTGCTGCCCTTCTTATGAACGCGTGTGATGTTCCAGCCGCGCGGAGGACCAGCGGTTCCACGCTCACGCCAGTAAGTGTGCATGCCACAAATGTGAAAGGCAATTCGATACCTTGGCTGGTTCACGACAACTGGATTACTCCGGTTTTGACCTTGAGAACTGGCGGCTCAGAACCAAAGCCAGCAATTATGAGAATGCAAGGCGTTGGCGAGATTCAAGGAGCTATGCGGGACGGCGTAAAATTGAATACAGAACAGGCACCAGATGGTCTGAGCTCCATCGCCTAGAGTACTTTGGTCCAGTTACTTCCACAATTATCGATCCGATGCACAACTTATTTTTGGGTACAGCTCAGCGAATGGTATCTGTGTGGACAGACCTTGCACTGCTGGATGTAAAAAACTCAAAGAAATGCAACCATTGGCAAATGGAGTCGTGCCGCCCTCTGGATATGCGAATCTGAATAACAAAATTTGCCTCGCAGTTCCCGTACATGAAAGCTGATCAATGGCGATCATGGTGTATTGTGTATTCGCCGTTCGTTTTAAAGCATCATCTACCGGAACAGCATTTACGCAACTGGATGAAGTTTGTCAATGCCTGTCGTCTGCTGGTTAAACCGTCTATTACGTACGACGAGGTTGACGAAGCCCATAACCTTCTGGTCGAATTCTGCAAAGGTTGCGTTGACTTATACGGAGCAGATTGCATCACACCGAACATGCATCTACATCTTCATTTGCGGGAAACGATCGAAGACTTTGGCCCACTTTATGCGTTCTGGTTATTCAGTTTCGAATAATACAATGGTTTTCTGAAGCAAATCGACACAAACCGCAAAGGCACCTTTGAAGTCACATTCATGAAAAAGTTCCTCGAGAAGGCTTGCGCCATGGACTATATCCAGTCCGTTTCGCCCCGGTTTCCCTCACAGTCTCCTCACCTTAAGTTTTTGGTCAACCTTGTACAGAACGATTATCGCCAAGAAGCTGTAAGTCAGCCGCCATTTTGACCTTCCAGTATTTGCACGGCTGTCAAAGAATATGACGCTGGTAATAGGAAGCGAGCCTTTACCACCAACTTCCTATCCGCTTCAAACTGGGCAAGAGATTGTGTTATCAGATGAACACTACCGTTGTCTGTTTGAGTATTACCGGGAAACTTATGACATTGATTATTCGTGATTTCAGAGCGACCAAGCCGGGACAGCCGTTCGTGAACAACGTCGTTAAAAAAATGAAAACCGAAAGTATTCTTGGCCAAACATACCGTAGCACAGAAGCGGCGTCGCAGAGGGGGTCACACCTCCAAGTATTGTTTCCCAACAGACATGACGACGGCATTGCAGCGTGGCCGGGCCAAGTTCAATACTTTTTCGAGCATATCCTGCCGGTGGAAGGCCAACCATTGCCGCATGTCTTCGCGTTCATTAAGTAGTATTCGTCAGCCTTTACACCTCAACCCCCGTTTGAAAACGAGGGTTTGGAGCAATGGCGCACGAAATTTATGTCGCCAAGGCGTGAGTGCATCGTCCCGGTGCACACGATTTATTCGCAGGTAGCAGTTGCACAATACCAACCTCAACGAAGTAATAATGCGAAAACCATCGTGATTCCTTTGCCCAAACGTGTGGCAGCTTGAATAAAACAGATTTATTCGTTTTTGGCCCATGAGGGCAATTGAAACATTATCTCCGCAGGCAGTTCCAGGTCTTTCTCTTGTTCTCTCTTCTTGTAGTTGGCACCTCTTCTTTCTCTTGCTTCACTGTGGGCAAAAGCATCTAACGTAGCGAAGTAACGTGTCGCCTATTTACACATGCATTAGATTGAATCTTCGTTTTTTAGATGACTTGTTACCTCCGCAGTTCTCCAGCTAGGCCTCGCGACGACGAGTTCATCCTCCCCATCACTTTCCTCTTCGGACATGCATTCTATTATCAAAAGTTGATTCTTTTCTTCGCCTTCGAAGAGGACGTCCAGCCCCACTCTATGGTTCTCTGCTTGCTTGCGACGACTGCGCAGCTTCTGCTTGTACGGAATCTTGTGAGCTGTTGTGAGGAAATCCCTCGTTCGCTCTTACATTGTATTTCCGTCCAAAACGACGGGATCTGGCTTTTGAAGCCTCAGCCTTGCTGACTGAGCGTTTTTGCTTCTCGCGATTGTTGTCGAACCACTTCCTGATTTTTGTATGGAGCGACGTACCGTCAATCGACACTTGCTGCCCTGAAACATAAGCCTCCAAGGACTCAGTAGCCGCCTTGTTATGAATCGAATCGAATCGAATCGCTCTGCGAAGTGAAAGAACTGCTCCGAAGTGGCGTTGGATGCGGCCCATCTTGATATCGCTCTCTGTTAGCCTTGAGTAAGTGGTTACAGTGTAGTGGATAGTATGGCATGGAATTATACCGAAACCGCTGGATTTCTTCCGGAGAAAACAGTTGCCGTGACAGACTGAGAGGCGGACACTTCTCCAACAGCTGCAATTGGAGTAGGTCTTTGGCCCAGTACAGCGTTGGCGATAATCCTAATATCACGAACCAGGAGCTCGTTCGTCCGTTCTATGCTCGCAAGACGGTCGCCTACTTGAGCAATCTGCTGCTGCACGGTTGCTTCCTCTGCCTCAGCGATCTGTTGCTGGCGTCTTTGGTTGCGTTCTTGGCGACTACTTTGCATCTAAATTCGAGTAATGTTGGCAGGGTTACCAGACAGGAAGAACGATCCAAAGGTCGGTTTAACGTACTTTCAGGAACTGGGGTGAAGAAAAACGACCTATATATACTGGGCGCACGTAGGGCTCATACGAATGCATAACACGCATGTTCGTGCATAAATAAGGGCCGTTCCATCTTTCTCCCTCCTAATTCTTTCTCTTCTTCTTTTTCTTTCCAAAAATTCACGAATTCTCAAGAGAATTAGGAGCCTATAATGAAGTACGTGATGGTTCTTTTTTCCCTCACGGGATCTCAAAACGGCCTGTGGGTATTGCTATGTGCATTAATCGTGCGGAAGCTTACACGTTGCTTAGCACCAGGCGACCTGCTGCTGACTGTGCAGAGGAAGAGAAGTAGGAAGGACACCTTTATTTCAAGACCTTTGATGCTAATGAGAGCGTCTATAAACTTTATATAGTTTGCGCAAACGTTGGAGCCAGGGTATGTTAATCTTGACACTTCGCCATCTTGCCCGTTACTAATTCTAAACTAAACAGGTTGTGCGATCGGTCACTAACTGTGCAAAGGGACAGAGGTGAAAAATGCCTTTTGTTCGGTCCTTTAATGTTAATGAGAACGTTTATGCTGGGAGCCACGGTATGTTAGCCTTAAAACTGCACACATCTTGCTCATTACTAATACTTGACTAAACAGATTGTGCACGTCATTCAGCGTCGTTTCCAATTCTCAGAACTGGTAAAAAAGATTTGATGTTGCTTACTGACTGTGCATAGTTAGATTCTTTGCATCATCCCAACATCACACGATTCCAGTGGGTGCGCGCTCTTCTCGAAATAGCCATTCTTTTATTTTATAGCATCCTGCAGCCTCTCTACATATATGTCTTAGTTGTAAAAGTCTGATGTACAGCACAAATAAAAAGTCCATTGCCTTGCAAGCAAAAACTGCATCTTTCGCATACGATTGCATGCGTCTTCCTAAACCAATCGGTTATATACGACATATATATATATATATATAAAGCGAAACCCGTATTGTATATAGAAGCACTTCATTGGATGCACGCTTTTTGAAAGATGAGGTTATAGGATGTTTCAAAAGAAACTATTGGTTAAAAAAGACCTAAAACTTCAGTATCAGGTTCCAGCGTTTCAAGTTTTAGGCGATTAGAAGAACCTAAAACTGGTCAATTTGGCTCTAATAATCAACTTCTCGGTCCTTTAAGAGCGCCTAAAACTTACCTAAAATTGAACCTTATATTGAAAAATTAGGTAGATACAAGGTCAATACTGGGGACCTAAAACGGCCTTTTTCGTCCAGTGAACCTTTACCAGACGGATGGTTTTGGGTTGACTGATCAGTCGACGGAGTACAGGAGGAGCGAAGCGTAGTATAGGATAAATACCGATCTTTACCGATTCCGAAAATATAAATTAATTTAGTGGTACCTGTCAGTGCAGCAGAAAGTGCTGCTACTGAAGAACCAATCGATTCCTGTATTAATGGATATTAATTCGGCTTCCGAACTAGATCTAGTTCCTCTTCGTGAATGCACAACCAAGCAATAGCTTGACCAAATCGCATGAAAATGTAGTATATCATTCTTCTGAGTCTCTAGTTTCGACTAAAAATTTGGGATCTGCTTTATGAAGTGGTGTTGAGATAGAATGCCGTCAATGACGGCCGGTAGAGCGGGAAAATTTATTAACTAGATCTAGTTTCCTGTTCATGTTACTTTTTCTCTTCATGCACAAAGGCTGCGATAAAGCAACTATAATGTGTCGAAAGTTCAAACTCTCTACTTTTTTGTGATATAATTTTTATTACGGTCTACGCATTCTTGGAGTATGCAAGACAAAACAACTTTGGCACATCCCAAGTTCAGGATTGCACAGGCAGAAAGTCCGAGCACGCTTTGGGCACATCAAACACTTACCTTGAGCGTAATAACCCGTCTTCGCAGGGAACTTTTCCAGCTTGTGAACGCCTGCCTGCCTTGCCCCGTGTGTGCCATCCCTCCCGGAAATCAAAATGGCTTATGTTTCTCTGATCTTCGGGACCAGCATATCTCCATGCTAAATACGCGTTAGCTTCAGCAAGGGCAAGGAAGAAAGCAAAGGATCGAATCTCCTCTGACTTGGATCTCATTACGTCGTGGTAAGAATCCATATTATCGCGGATGATGTTGTTGTCATCAACTGCACCTTTAGCTGCAGCATACTCCTCAAAGATCACTGGTCGTCTGAACGTAGCGACGAACGAGGTACCATCAGTTCGCTTCACAACATGCGAAACTTCGTCCCCCGGAGTAGTCGTGTCGCATGTTGCAACAACGCATTGTGGCGGTCTGTCTCGTAAAGAGCATACTATGACTTTATGACCATCAATGGTTGCTGTACGAGATATGGAAGATCCGTAATCACGACCAAGACGTCAGTGATATCGGATGGCATGTTTCTTGGCCAGTATCTCTTTTTCTTCGCCTCCATGATCGCATATAAACCTCGGCGCCTCAAAACTAGGACAGTCGCGGGACTGCCAAAGTACGAATCTACGATCACCGTACTGCTGGATGCAAATCATGGCTCAGTCAACCTCAACACTGAAGAAATTATCTTTCCTTCGTTGGCAAGCTTCTTAGCATCATTGTGGGCTGAAAGCTAAAATAGGCACTCAAAGTAGGACCTTTGAGCGCGAATTGCGGAGAATCAAAGCGTTTTGAAATACGGGTTTCTAAGTCCGATCGCCTCAGAGTTTCCCAAACATCACGTGATGTAATGATTTCCATTTCAGGGAAGCGACCATGTGGTCACGTGATGGACTGGGCCTCTGCCTCCGCCACCCACTCATCCCTATTAGGCCGGCATGCCGAAATGAAGATCCGCCTACGTTGCCAAGTTGTGGGTTTCGGGAATCAGATCGAAAATCCGCCGTGGCTTCTTATATACCCAACAAAACCGGGCACTTCCTACTATCGATCTATTCCTCGAGCTGCGTAGGATACAATGCTTATATGTGGACAATCACAGGCAGAGTTCCAATCGCGGTTAACCGGGGATTTTACAGATTTGAACCATTTCCCAAGCGGACATGAGAACCCGAGCGAGCAAGGGAGCGTCGCAAGCTTTCCATTGTTGAACCGCCCTGAACTCCGCCAGACGCTAAAAGATTACTCCTCTGCCTGCTCATGTACCATCTTACACAGGCACAACTGTGAGAAATGCTAGCGCTATGTAGTGATCTTCATAACCAGAGTGATTCCGATGACGCCTGATATTTGACAGAAGGAGGATGTCTAAGAGATGACTGCTTTAAAGGATTTCAACAGTTTGCTTGCAGTATGTATTGTGATCGATATCGCAAAGGCGGATATTTATTCACTGTCATCACGTCCATTCATACAAAGTTGGCTTGCCAACTACATATTTATTCTAACAAATAATTCCCGGCTACTCTAATGCTATCTACTTGACGTAATCCGGATCACTGGAATCATCGTTGTCTTCTTCCTCGGAGCCACGTGACGTGTCTACGTCACTGTGCTCACGTCGACGGGGTACCAAGTGAACTTCGTCGCGAACCGTACCACGAGGCTGCTGGTCGATCACCGTCAACGGAATTACCGGCCTTCGTTCATTTCCACTTGGGACTCCTGTAGCTCACTTTCAGGTACTTCAACCTTTATAACATTCAGCTAAGTCAAACAGGAAGAACAACCGTATGACTGGATCCGAGCAAGCATACCCTCAAATTCATCGGCCAAGCTGACCTCAACTTCCCGTAGAGCGCGCAAAATACCGCCCCAGAGGTCGTCCTTGTTGTGGTGACGCCACATGAACTCCACAAGCTTCATCGGCATCATTGCCTTGGTACGGTGGCGGGTGGGAACGTTGATTTTCGATTCCATTCCATGTCCCTAGAGAGAAAGGTAAGTAGTCACGTACACTGGGAATAACTGTAACTGTGGTATTACCTTCTATCGTATTCGTATGCTCTCCATTAGCGTTGATGAAGCTAATGGAATGGTTGGCAGTCTCGTGAGTATAATCCATTTGTTCAATGTCGGTGACCACGCTGTAGCCCCGCCAACAGTCCGTCACAATTCTGGAACCAGGCTTCACGTAGGTCCGGATAATCTGTTCCAACGTGGTAGCAGACCTATCCTCAACGACGTTCCGGTGTCCGCTCAACACCACCAACAACCCAGACACCCTCGACTCGGTGGCCGCGATGATATTTCCTCTTGCCAAACTTTGATTCGTCAATTTCCACTGTGATAGGTTCACCATTTTCGTCGACACCTCCTGCAGAAAATAGAGGATCAGTATTCTGTATAGATATTTTGCATTTGATCATGGCGGAAGGTCTCAGACTGGTAGATCCTGGACATCCTGCTGGATACCCCGACACACCCTGGAAC
>JSYX01000812.1:0-12108 GCA_000787465.1 Thermomucor indicae-seudaticae | reverse complement strand
CAAAATCTTTTGCAAATTTTAAAGAATAAACCTGTAAAGCTTCGCCCAGACGGAGAGACAGACATTGAATCCGGGTAAATCGTTAGCCCGAGCAGCGAGGTCGTAGAAGAGCATTCACTTTTCGTTTACGACCTCGGCTCAATTCTCGTACTGTTCAGTAAAGTTCCATACAATTCTCGCTAGTCTTCTTTCTAAGAGACTTAGGTGCGTGTTCTGATTTGTAAATGTCCTGCTATTGTGCGAAATCTTAAGCGGAGCTCCTTCTTCGGAAACCAAAGTACATGCGATAAGCAAAATGAAGTACGTAGAGGTATGCAAGGCTCTGTATGACTACCAAGCACGCACTACAGAAGAAATCGACATACATGAGGACGACATCCTTTATGTAATTGAAAAAGAAGACGGAGACTGGTGGCGGGTCGAACGAAGATCATCGGAGGGCGACTGCTTCGTTGGCCTGGTACCGGCAACCTATCTCACCAAGGTAGGCTCCGGAGTTTGGAAGACTTAGCAACGCCGCGTTCTGTTGTTGTCACATCTGAATAACGCACGTCGTATATAGTGTCAACCGGTTGGCAGAGTTCGTGCCGAATATGATTATTCCGCACAGCATGAAGAAGAGTTAACTTTTCAAGAGGGTCAGGAGATGCTGGTGCTGGAGCGTGATGATCCTGACTGGCTTCTGGTGAAACTCAAGGATAGTGGGGTTATTGGCTTGGCTCCTAGCAACTATGTGGAGGACATTAAGGACAACGAGGATTTAGAGGAAGATAATAATTTCAGTCAGGTGCAAGAAGAGCAGCATATGGCCGAAACGGAATCAGAACCTACTACGACACGTAGAGAGAAACAAAGCGTAAGTTTTTATGCGATAGATTATAATCTACGGTAGCTCAGTGTGACTCTGCTTATCGCATTTCAGCGTGAGCGTTCGAATATCCTAGCAGAAGACGATGTGCAGTCGTGGACAGTGCACGATTATGACGCAGTCAAGAAGAAAAAGAAGAAGAGTAAAGGGAACTTGACGGTCGGAAACGGATTGCTGTGCTATGGTAGCGAAACTGACACGACGACGCCGGTGCAACAATATCCAATCCTTGACGTAACCAAATTTCTTTTTGACGGGAAGAATCTTCATATCGAAATATCGGGAAGCAGGCCTGCTGTGTTAGACCTCCAGGCATCGTCGAAGTCCGAGGCTAAAGCCATCTTAGTGAAAATTTCCGATACTCGAAGTTTGGCACAGCGAGCTGCTACACACATCAAACCCACCACACATGCACCGGAGAGTACGTCTATATCCTATGGAGCTGGCCCTAAGTCACGCGACGCACCTGAAGGACATGCAAACCCTCCAGCTACGCCACCACATCCAAATCAATCATCACCACAAGCTTGTGAGCCCAGATGGGCTACAGTTCTTTACACTTTTGCTGCCGAAAGTGGGGATGAGGTATCAGTTAATGAAAATGAGCAAGTTCTTGTGCTGGATTATAAGCGTGAAGATGGATGGTGGCGTGTGGAGAAAACAGACGGGCGTCAAGGTATAGTCCCATCGACGTATGTGCAATTTTCGGACGAACCAGCTAGCGAAAGCGTACAAAAAAATGAACAGAGAATGAAGGAGGATACGCAAACAGAAGAGGAGCGAAAACAGCAAGAAGGGAGAGCTGCCAAGACGCGTGAACTCGAAGAAACTCTAAGACGACAGTCGGAAGCGGCAAAACGACTTTCTGCAGTAAGTGGCTTTCTTTCAACAGGGGCATTTATCAGCATTATACTAATTGCTATCAGCCACTTCAACGTACTGTGACTCTGCCTAGTCATTCTTCAGGTATGCGGAAAATGGTCAAGCTAGAGGCCAGCATTTCTTATGTGAGCATATTCCAGATCGTCGAGCGGTCAATATTGCCCGCGCACGTAGTATGGCTGACCGTAAAACTCAGGATCTGCCGAGTAAGTATGCTATTCCAGGCATCCGAACTGCTACTGCGTTCGCTTACATAGGTATCATTGATTTTAGTGCCAGATATGTCTAAAGTCCGTACTTGGACTGACCGTAGTGGTGCCTTCAAGGTGGATGCTCAGTTCTTATCTTACTTTGACGGAAAGTTCCGCTTGCATAAAGTTAACGGTGTAAAAATCGACGTTCCGATTGAGAAAATGAGTGTCGCGGATATCCAGTGGGTTGAACAGGAGCTCGGAAGAAGTCTCACCAATGGCCCTGAGGTTGAACTGATGAACATGGGTTCAGGAAGTCCAAAGACACCCCCAATGCCACCGCGCCCACAATCCAGCGCTCTTTCCTCGTCTGTAGCTAAACCAAGCATGCAGGCGAAAAGGGTCAATCCTAACTGGGATTGGTTCGACTGGTTTATGATGATAGGCATACCGATGGAATCTGCGCTTGTATACGCTTCAGCTTTCCAAGCTGACAAACTCGACGACAGCGATATCCCTTCTTTAACGCACAAAAGAATGAAAACGCTTGGGTTAAAGGAAAAGCATGTGCAGCGTATTGAAAGATATATTGAAACAGAAAGACCAGAGCCGCCATCAGATGACGAAATTGATGACGAGTCGAAACAAGCAACGTCGACGGAACAGATATCTGCAGACCAGGATGTGGTTAGGAAGCCACGTCATGAACTTATTGGATCTGACACTGCTAAACCACCACCAGGCAAGTTTAATTCTTTTGTTGAAATTATCTTGGTCTGATCATTATTCCTACCAGCAGCATCAAGGCCGGAAGCGAGTGTTTCAGCGCCAAAGGAAATACACCCTGATATTCTTGAATTTATAGGTACTCAGTTTAGCTCTTCTACCGACGAGAGAAACTCAGGAAGCCGCAGCACGCCATCAAACCAACCTGTGGGCGATTTGATCGGATTCGATGACGACGCTTGGACACCTCGTGATTCTTCACAAGAAAAATCTGTACAACATTCCTCTCATAATCCAACGCAGACTCCGCAGCAAACTGTGCCTGCTGTTCAGACTCGGCCTGCAGTTATTTCTGCTGCAGTTACCGGTGTTAGTGGAAGCCCTGCAGCGTATCAGCAACCGCCTCCCAGGCAACGTCCAGTATCGGTGCTTAAGCACTCTGCTGATCCAACCTTAAGACGCTGGCAAGAACAGGAACAAGCATATCCTTTACAAACGGTGCCTGTTCAGAAGTATGACAGAGGCTCCATAAATCAAAACTCCAATCAAACTGCAAATATCCAGTTATGGTCGTCTTCACTTCAAGCGGCACAAGCTACCAGTAGCTCAGCTAGCGGCAAGCAAATACATTCTCAAACGTCCATACTGAACAACTATCCAACTACAGTCTCTCAAACCTTCGGCGGCGAAATTTCACAACGTCAGATACCAGCGCAAACAGGTCCTGCAGGAACAGGTCAATATGCTGCGCAGCAACAAACAGTTCAATCATGGCAATTACAGCAGCTGCAGCCCGCAATGACAGGGACGCAGCCAGTCTATTCTACACATCATTTATCAACACAACAACCTCAATATGCTACGCATCAATCTAATATGGGTCCATATCAACAACCGATGGCGACGGGCATGGTGCAATCATACGCGCCTTCACAGCCACTAACAGCAACCTTAACGGGCCAGCAAATTCCTCAATCCAGATATTATACTATGCAGGCAACTTACTTTAACAGAGCTAGTATCGCTGCCCAACCGACAGGCTTGCGAACCTGGCAAAGCGCAAGTATGTATATGCAGTCAGCGTGTCTGAATGATTGATAACTTACAATAACGTCTTGCACAATTAGCGCCCGAAAACCCTTTTGGTTCACCAATTGATACTGTTGGTCCATTAAGTCCTCAAAGAACGGGAGCAGCTAGTGTGCAATTCTCTACACCCAGTGCTAATATGTTTATTCAAAACCCTGTCCAGTCACAACCATACAATCATGGCACCTGGCCATCAAACTTTTAAGACAGCAAAGAAAGCAGTGATCACTGGGAACGTATTCTATTGCTTAGCCGAAGCAGCGCAATTGTAGATGAGTCATTGTAGTACTTATGGACTGATGGTGGGTTTTCCTCCTCAGTAACATAAAAATACGGGTTATGACATCCGCCGTCTACTGTGTAACATAAGTAGTTTGGGTTTTTTGGCTTATCAGAAGGACTGATGCGGGTCAATTTGTCTGTGAATCGGTAGTCCATAAAAAATAACACGAAACATTTTGTGAATTATGATATCTATTCCTAGGAGCGATTTCCAAGTATCCTTTTATGAATATGTACACATCTGACGTTTATTCATATCACATAGTATGTATTTGATATGGAGGATAAGCGCTAGCATAAAAAAGCAATTGTAGAACTGGTAATTTATTTCTAGCCCCTTATTTTTGACATATATAAAAGTTTATCCTGAGCTGGAGACGGAACCTTACAGTCAGCCCTCAGGTTTTGCAACCCCGGTTTTTACAACACCCGGCTTTTTGCAACCACCGTCAGGGAATACTTAAAATCTGTTACAGAGTTTTGTAACACCCTCCTGGTGTGCAACTTGCAACGAGAACAAAGGCCGTTGGGCTGAAGCGGCGTGTAAGTCAACCGATAGAAGTTAAAGCTCAAAGCAAACCAGCCGTTATCTTGGCCAATCACAGCATGATTAAAGGGAGTCACTTCGGCCATCAGACAAATCTCTTACTTCTCAGTAAAGTATTGAGAAATCAATGGCGCGTATTATGTTGCGTGCTCACCCTTGTGCCATACTGCTAGTTTCTGCATGGTAGCAGCATGATCCTGCGGCGCCCTTTTAAAAAGCGTGCTTTCACGTTTCTCTATGAGCTTAGGGCAGCTTGTAGAGGAACCTTAGCTGAAGAGAAGGCCACAATCACAGTATTCAAATGGAGTCCTTGCTTATAGTTTCATTTGATCAATACATACCCTTATGCTCTCTGTGTTGTACAATTGAGGATTCGGGAACACTGTTATCATGTCGGCTAGGATATTAGTTCATCCTGGCTAAGCTATTGGGGTCATCGTTCCTATAGAAATACACTACCGGTCAAAAGGTCTGCACACACCTGCTATGTCTCGGACTATCTAACGGCGTGCAGACTGTTTGAGCGGTATTGTAGGGTATGCGTTGTACTGTCCACGTTAATCACGTGGGTAGCCTACTGCATTGGATTCCCCGGGTTTTGCAACGGATTCTGAGGATTTTTGCCGTTGCAAAAGCGGGGGCTGACTGTAATTTGACTGTTTATTGATGGCTTTGGATATGAAGTTACAACAATCTAGCAAAAGAGATTTAAAACGCAAAGCAGCACATGCAAAATAAAAACAAGGATTTTTCCTCTCAGTCTCCTGTGTATAGCACTGTGCTATCTACCGGTTGTTATTCCTTTTTGGTGCTCTTACTTTCCGCTACCAGTCAAAGTCCCACACTATAACACTTTTCTCGCTACTCTTTTTACAGGTTTATTCTTTAAAATTTGCAGTAATGTACAAAAGATTTTGGATAAGGAAAACAAAATTATTTACGGAAAAGAGATACGATAATTTGCAGCAGAAAATTTAGAATATGCGGTCAGTCCATTTGTCATTTTGCTTGAATAAATCATTTACACTTACCAACCGTAAACCCCCGAAGGGGCAGTCCTCCAGTTAATGCAAGGGAACTACCGCTCACCCACCTACCCCTGCCGTTATGGCCCGCAGTCAGCCCCACACTCCCCAAAGTGAAGAATGGAAACACCTATCACCATCATGAGAATTTGCATCGATAGAAAATCGAAAAAGAAAGAACGTACCATCACGTGACTTGACGAAAAGTACCCTTGCCTTTGGAAACAACCTTTACTGCGCCAATAAACGACCTTCTTCGTGTGCCTTGCGAGTAAGATTATCGCTGGTCAAAAGTCTTGCGCAGAAGGGGAAGAAATATCTCGGAACTTGATGGTAGTCTTCATTGACAAATTCTTGTCGATGATGTGAACAGCATGGTCATATAACTTTTCAAAGAGTGCGCGAGTTGAGGATGCTTGTAGTATTGAGAAGAAAGAAAAGAGAAAAGTATGTATTACATTCACTGGATACCCTCTGCTTAAATATCTATCTTGGCGAGACAACTTACGTGGCATGATTATAGCAAACCCTTGCAAAGAGAAAATTTATAACATTATGACGATGCACTGATGCGTTCTTCGTCATATTAACCAGAGATACTGAGTATTGTCGATATGGCATAACTGAGGCAAAAAAATTTTACTTGAAACTTTATCATGGTGCACTGATGCCTCTTCGTCATATTGACGGAGATGCCGAATACTTGGTGCTACACATCGTTTAGTAAAAACAGCGAAACGGAAAATGAAAATCGTACAAAGCCGTCAGCAGCGCAAAAAGACGGAAAAACCCAGTAAATAAATTTCTTTTCCTCCGGTACGGGTTTTTGAAAAATTCACGAAGGTAAATTCAGGTCTGAATTCACCGAAGGTGTTCTATACTTACAAATCAGGTAATCACGGTACAAGGACGAAATGTGTCATTTATTAGTTCAAATTCACGGATGCTTTTATAATTTAGAA
This sequence comes from Thermomucor indicae-seudaticae, assembly GCA_000787465.1. Classification (NCBI taxonomy): domain Eukaryota; kingdom Fungi; phylum Mucoromycota; class Mucoromycetes; order Mucorales; family Lichtheimiaceae; genus Thermomucor; species Thermomucor indicae-seudaticae. Next base: position 5,536 of record JSYX01000812.1, on the reverse strand, counting down.
AGACGATGGTCTCTCTATCACTGTCTCTACTGCTCTCTATCTGGCTAGCCGGCTGTTTCAGTAGAAGTTCCTGACTTACTCATCTAAATGCTGGGTATATTTCTGTTTCATCCATTCAGCGTCTGAGACGATCTGATTGTGGGTAGCATAGGCATGAACGGTTTGTTGAACCAACCATTAGCAACCGTTCATTATTACATTTACCACAGGATGGCGTACGGAAACTGCAAAGTATATTATAACAATATTTCGAAGTCTCCTATGGGAAACAGTTCATGGGAGCCAGAAAAGTAAATTATAGTTGCGACATTGTCTGATAGGTAAACGCAATTCTGTCAGAAAGGCAAAGGGTAGAATGTTGCATTACGCAAACACAATGGACCAGGTATACTCCGGTTAAACGAATTAGCGAAAAGCGGGACAACAGAGATGGACGTGTGCATAAGGCTTTCTATTATACAGTACTCGCGCGATATATCGATAGTGTCCGTGACGAAAAAAAATGCGCTCGTTATATCAAGTGGACATATGCCTGGAAAAAGCAAATCCGTGATTGAAGAAGTCGATCGGTATATCGATTTATCAAATATCGATATATCGCGCGGGTACTGTACTCCGTATAGAACGCCTAAAAGGTGAAACTGCTACAGGCTGCTTGTTTCCGCTGATCTTGGTCTTGCTGTTCGGCACCATCTGGACGTCGTGATCTCTTTGTCTTTGTTGCAGTGTGATAGCAGTTCCCTTAAAACTTCATGTGTGGTTATAGCTAAATCTTTTACCATCAACCAGGTTTACACTTCAAAATGTACGATAAATGTCGTATGCAGTGCCTGCGCGATATATCGATAGGGTCCGTGACGGAAAGATGCAATCGTTATATCAATAATATCGTTGTATCAAGTGTAAATACGCCTTGCAAAAGCAAATCTGTGATTTATGGGTCGATAGCTATATCGATATACCGCGGGGGCGCCTGCATGTATTGAAATTACTTTGTTCATGTGGTGGTTGCGTTTCTCCAAAGTGCGCAGCTGCACAACAGTAAACGGCCGAATACCATTGAACCACAAGGCGTAACGCGAAAATGACAAAAGGTTTATCGCTCCATTATCTGTTATCGAATGAAGAAGGGAAAAGAGAATTTCGCTTCCCATTCAAAGTGTCTTCCTCTGGGAAATTGCTGATTCCGCAGCATGAGCACGGCTGTGGCGTCAACATTGAAGCGTGGGATGCTAATATCTGAGACAGCTATGTTCTTTGGGAATTTCTCTTCCATTCCCAAAACCGCCATTGCTTTTCAAACTGCTGTTGCTTTTGAACCAGGAGCTTTCCAAGAATCGCCGTCTATTGTTTGAAACCAAGCATAGCAACAGAAACTACAGCTTGTTTCTTGAACACCGGAAGCACTTTTCGTGGTCCCATTAAAACAGCTTAGAAAACGCAGTTTGTGATTGATCCACATGCGTAAATGGCGATGACCGAGCTTCCTTGCTCGAATGACAATGCCATCAATCATGGTGTACTCAGGGTGGCGCAAATTTTATTTTATCAATCGAAGTGATAAGATACTGCAATGATTTAGTAGATATGCGAAACGAGGAAGATACGTGCTGGCCGGTGCAAAGCATACATGAAGACTGTCCTACTATCACTTGTGGACGACGGCTTAGAAGGAGAATGTGTCATTCGGGTTGGCAACTGCGTGAATAGCAAAGCGGTCAGCAAGCTTCTTTATGCGTGCGATGTTTTAGAACACGTACTTCCAATGACACCACAAGCCAAGCGGGCACCGGAGTTGCCTGTAATTTTGGACTCTCGGCTGACGCCTCGACCAAGATTATCCATACCGGCGTGCACAACAATGCCGCGTCTAAAAATAATCCCCCCAGGTATTCGTTAACTGAGGAGCTCATGGAGCCTTATTGTACAAACAAACATACCCAATTATGGAATATGGACCACTTAATGACACCATATTGTCCGTCAGCATAAAGTCGACTTTGCCTTGCGCGTTTGCAATGACGTTTCCGAAATCTCCCGCATGTCGTTCGGTGTCGAAAGGACCGCCATGCGTCTTGTTGAATGGATTGTAGTGCTCACCCATGGATTCACAGCCTTGCTACACGTTATACATTACGTTTTCGATAGATATTTCAAGGTATATTTACCATTGCTGAGGTCGCCAAACTCATGGACGTGGAAACCATGTGGACCAGGCGTTAAACCAGTGATGTTTGCATGAATGGTGGTAGAAGCTTGCATGTCCCTTTGAGAAAACCAAACCATGCCTGAAATGACAGCGCTGCCTTGCAATATAGCGATAGCGTTAACCATTGTTTATCAGTTATAAAAGAAAAGAGTGTAAGACGCAAGATCAACGCTTCTTATCTATGTTGACTGTCCGGGTCGTGTGACATAACTCGTTTCATGATAAAGTAGCTTCCAAGGCTTGGCTCATGAAAGGGTCTACTTCGCCTTGTTTTATGAGGAAGCACGGTTCACAGCAGTCAATAGTTTCGCCACGTTTGAACCGTGGAAGGTAAGCTATATGATTTTTCCTTTCAATTTGCGTTTGTGAGGAATCTTTTGGCGCTGCTCTCCATTCTCCTTTGCGTTGCCTCTTCGAACCACTTTACGTCCACAAGATATAACTATTCGCTGAGTAACTTTCAATTTAACAGCATGTGTAATTAACTAAGAGTTGGCCAGTGAGCAGGCAACAATGAAGATCTTGATGCCTGTAGGGGACGCAGATTACTCCTGAGTTCGAATGTAGAGGTTGCTAGGCGTGAAGATTCTTTTATCAGCATATTCCGTTTCATCTTCACATCTGCGTGGGCTGAGTTTCTTTTTGCGCTTGGAGCAGAAGACTATTTGCGCTGAGCCTCAATTTTTATGCGCTTTGAGCTCAACTGTTTTGCATGGAAACTCGATGCGCATAATATACATTGATTCCTAGTTAAGACGCCAAGCCGGAAATCATAACTAAGAAAAGTATAATGCCTACCCGTTATTCTTTCTTGGAACAAAAGCAGAGAAGTTGATTAGAAGTTGAATTGGGACATTCTTGATCTGTCATTTCATTGGTTGCCTCTTTCAGTCCCCGACCCGAAGTTTACACGATAAAGGTCACATGTTCGGTTTTTGGTCATTCACATGACTTCCGCGAATCTTTTTTTTTGGACTTCCTTGCACTGGTAGTTCCAACGTGGGCATTAAAGGGCTACATTTTTACGCGAATAAGGCCGGTGCCTACAGTGATGTCGATTCTATTATTCCTTGCCTTCAAGCTGTGGACATCATCGATTTGTGCGCTGTTTTTTTTCTATTTGTTACAACGACATGCGAGAGCTCTTTTTTACGCACACGTTGGTACGAAAACAACCATGGTATTTTACAATATTAAACACTATCGTTTAAAAAGGAAAACCTTTACCGGGGACCTCGCTTAGGGGAATCTTGGAAGTGTTTGTCGATGAAATGTTGTCTTACGTCGAAAGATTGGTTCACGACTCCCAACGCTCCGTATGTTTTGTAAATGACGAAGCGCATCTGCGAGCAAAAGCGTCAACACATAAAGTCAGAAAAGCAAAACAGCGTTCAGCATTTAGAAGAGCAAAGCGACTAGCAACAAAAGTGATGATCCGCAATCGCTACAATCGCGTCCGCTCACACTCCCGTTTATGGGTTAGCTTTACAGAAGAGTATAAGAGAATCATTATTGAGGCATGCATTTACCATTTATCGTCAGCTCGGGGTTATCTTACCAATTAAATAGATCTTGGAGTCAAGAGATATCCACAAGCTCAGCGATCGCACATCAAACATAGCTTACGCCCTTGCTTATACGGAAGCAGACGCTGAGGTAGTACAATTGGCAAAAAATCCTGCGTATGGCCGGTCGGCAATCCTATCTCCTGACGGAGACCTGTTTATATATGGAGGAGCATGGCACAATTTGGTAATTGTTATTCAGCTCCCCCGATGCCTTTTGAAACGACTAACGCATAGTATACTAGCGCATCCTGAAAGTTAACTGGCAAAGTGAGCGCTTGAGCGGGCGTGTATGCACGAAAGCTGTGTTGTTGGAAAAGCTTGATCTAGTGAAGCCAACTGATGTTGATTACGTTGAGGTAGAGTGTACACTATGTTTTTATATCCGAGATACTCATTGATACTCATTGAATATGCACAGGCCGAAAATAGACTGGCTGCAATTGCCTGCGTTTGCGGCAATGACTATGCTTCTAACCCCAGGAACTTGGGATTTGCTCGTATCAAAAGTATATTGCTAGATCTCACACTGACATATCCGAGACAATCCGACTATGTACTCGAGACGGCAGGAAAGTTGAACTTTGTTGCGCTCACTATAGTATTGAGCATTACCGCGCTCGTAGCTTCTAACGGAAATCAAGACATCGTCATATAACAAGAATCGTTACCTGGTGGCACTCCACTAATTTGGGAGGGCGGCCGTTCTAGTTGATACCCGTGCAGTTCACAGGATTCAAGGACTGAAAATGCATGCTGATCCCTGCATACTTGCGCTGGTTGACAGAGCCGATGCTCCCAGGGCGACGAAAAAACGCAGTAAGTTTCTCAGATGATATTTACAAGTTTTAGAGTTTCCCTGACTTTGTATAAAGAAAAACGGAAGCAGGGTCGCTATATTGTAATTGAAGCGAGGCCCGTGGTTCCGGCCTCCATGACAGCTCCAGAAAAGCCGAAGGAGGTTGGGAACAGATCACAGACCATAAAACCCAGAGCAAAAAGGACTACAGAGGCATCCGTTCAAAAACGTACATTTTAAGCGAAAAGTGATCCAAGTGCCTGATCCAGAACAACCAGACATCCAGAAGGACATCGCGGAGTTCGGGCGAAAAACCGTTTCTTGGCAGTGTGGACTGTACTCGACAATTCTCTCGGCGGCCTACGAAAGGCATCCGGACAAACACCGTCTTGCAGTACAACAGACAAACTTAATTGTAAAAATGCTGCGACGTGAAACATACGACATGAACGGTGTTCGTAGACGTGCTTTGGAAATTGCCAATGTTGCTGTCAAATATGTCTCGACTGGTTACTTTACTGAAGATCTGCAAGAGCATGTTCTTGGAAACTTTTTCGAAGCAAACCGTGGAGCGCAGAGAACGAACGAATTGATAAGTACAGAGGAACAGCATAACCTTGATCGAGAGCAAGTGGAAGACGGTGCTAGTTACTCTCGAGGGATGAAAACATGGCAATGGTTGATTTACTGCGCCATGGAATACAGCAACATCCTGAACGCTTCTTGGAGCAAGCTTCCTCGTATACCATATAGCGAAAACCTCGCGGATTTAACACCAAACGGCGATATTGAAAACCCTAATGCTTTAATAGCTTATTCTGATGACAAGCCGATCTTCGGTTTGGTTACCCTTATGGATAAAAACAGACGGTTACGTAACGTCCTTTTAAAGGCAAGGCAAATATGGTACCAAGGTTACCGGTCTGACTGGACTCAAAAGCCGGTGTCGTGTCTGACATCGAG
>JSYX01000811.1:0-12157 GCA_000787465.1 Thermomucor indicae-seudaticae | reverse complement strand
GGCGACATTACTTTATGGAAAGAGTGTACCTTAACCACGACAACTGTACCCAGTGGCCTTACACTCTCGAGACAAAATCCATTCATCAGGCGTGCATAAATATTGTCCGAACTAGACAACTCGTAAAGGAACATTAGAAACAATTAAGTGGTCTATTTTAAACAAGATAGGTGAAACAGTGATTGTAGCACAATGAGAGTCATATGGACCTGAAGATTTATTGGGGGTCATATGCACATCTTTGATGGCGAGTCGAGTGATACATGTTGCTTTGATACTGGACAAGAATGGCAATCTGTATCTAGGCGCCACGCTTTTATTTGTCTGGGAAAACTTGAGCCTTCACAACCAGCTGTCAGGGACTCCGCTTAGTAGGAGAGACCTACCTCAGCCTTATTTGGCGGGGAAGTGTACCACAAAGTTTTTTCTTTTGTTCTTTCCTCTTCTTCGTTTCTCTTCCACATTACCTTTTCGTGGACTCTTCGTACTCTTCGCTCCTTCTTTATGTACATAGTATGCGTTCTTCGCGAGGCTTACGCATCACCTCTCTTATCGTGGTCTCGCCGGTTCTACTCATTCTCGTGTCGCTTTTAATCATTCTTGCCATTGCCATTCAAACACAAATCAAGGCTTGGTACAATACGATACTGGTTTCTTTACCGCAATTGCAACAACCGACGACATCTTCTGATGCACCAGCAGCATTTCTCTCCCTTTCAAGGTTTGCTTCGACAGCATTCGTTGTCTCTCAAAACGCCAACAGCAGCCCGTGGACGGCTCCGGGTTTATCGTCGGCATTCGATCATGTGAATAATAAGCCTTCATTTGACGTGAAGACCACGGTCGCATCCAAACGAGCATGGTCACCTTTACGTCGGATATTTCCCACCACGCTTACAGCATGGCTGGGCTTTCTTACTGTCATTGCCGTAGTGACTTGGCGGAAGGTAAGATATTCAGCGGGAAATTGTAAAAGGGATGGTAAAACGATCAGGCATGTGAAGTGCAGATTACCCGGTTTGCCAATCAACGTGGATGAAAGGGAAAAGCGGAAAAATAATTAAAAGCAAAAAAAATGTTGCATGGCATCGGTATCGGATTATTGATTTTCCTTGTTTCTAATTACTTCGTCTTTTTAGTTCTATTTACAGAAGAGCTCTAATCTACATGTCGTCTTGCGGCGCTACATACGTTGCGTTAGCGGCACAGCTTTGCATGGAGTTCTCTTCTGCAGCGAAAAAGCATACTCCATGTTGAGAGCTTCGGCGAATGATGGTTCCTGGGAATCTGCGTACAATGACAGCAGCAGTGTCACAGAAATGAATCATCAAAATGGCTCAACGAAGCGGAACACCGGCCACTCTTCGCGACGGAAGAAAGCTCGCCACCAACCGAACGCCAATGTTAAAGCTCTTCAGAAAGCTCGCAGCGGACCGCTGTTGCAGCATACGAAACCTGAACCACGGCCAAACCCACGTGGATCCACTACTGCGTCCGAATATATCAGCGACGATGACGAACTAGTCAGTGCAAAGGCTACCGAGTGGGTCAATGTCGGTGAAAAGAAGAAGAAAAACAGATCAGCAACAAAGTGTTACGAGCCACATGTTTCAGTTCCGACCGAAGAGAAAGTTTCGCTCAAAACCAGCACTATGGATCAAGCGGATTGTCAGCAGTCTTCATATGCTAGTAATTCGGAATTTTCAACAAACTCTACGGAAGTCGATACTTTGCACGATGAGGAAACCGATATGTCGACGGATGGTGATGATGAATGTGACAGTACTATAGCTGTAAAAACTCCTGTGATGAGTGACAGCGAAAGCGTACGAGGTCATTCAAAGGGCGATTCACTTCAGGACTTGGTGGTCGAAAATAGCGGCGACAAGGGAGAAAAGCAGAGTTGGTATTCCCCTTTCTCGACTGGACTCGATCTCGACATTCTTCCTCGCTCTAAGAATATTGGTAGTGATCCGCTTTCTCACCGACATTTTGAGCCACCGATGACTTTGGGTTTGAATACAAACGAAGACATGGCTGCTCGTGCCGATGCTTCTGCCAGGTTCGGTTATCCTTCCTTATCAACTTATCCTTCGCCACACTTCCACCCGTCTCCTCTTATCCACGACTTACTTGCCTCCCGTGTATCTCATAATAATCTGATCAGTCTGCGGGACGTTTGCGGACAGTCATATTCCATGGTTGATCCGTTCCATGCTCCCTCGCCTCCAGTGACTGCAGCAAATCATCATCAACGACTATACGGCACACCAACGATGAACCGACATCATACAAGTGATACAAAACGTGGTAACCAGATTGCGCCTTTTAGTCCTATTGGGGGCGAAGCCTAGTCTCCCTTCCTTTTCACTGGCGCACTACGAAGCAGCTGATTTAAACGTGTAATTTTTGTACAGTTGTCCTTTTGTTTAAAACGACAAATAATAAAGTTTGTGTATTTAAAGCTTGTCAGGGACATCTTACCTTATGTGGAATACGGTAGCAGCCGCGATTTCCCATTATGAAACTATTTTGTAGAATATAACCGCAATTCAGGTTTCTTGCGCGGAAATGATTAGTTCGGTCCACCGACTGAATAGCCAAGCAGCCGTTGTTGGCCACTATGCTAACCGCATCAAGAATGGCACTTTAACGCTGGATGACGCCACGTATCACACTCCGCTCAACTAGAACAATATGACAACACTGCATGGTGGTGACAAGGGGTTCAATCATTTGAACTGCACCATAATGGATAAGGGCTGACTTGCCCTGATGGCGACGAAGGGTTCCATAGGACTACCAAGGTGACTGTGAAATGTAAGAAAGAGAGGTGTTAAAGCGGTTGGATGGAAGTCCTGATGCTTTCACAACACAGGCACTAGAACCTGGACGCGTGCAGTACCACGGATACCGTCAAGGACCACGTGATGCAGTTGCTGCTGACAAATACATCAAGAGCGATATTTTCAGATTCCTGCAGGTAAGATGGTCTCCTTGGGTGGTAACGGCACTTTTGATTTCTGTAAAGCCAAATCAACCGACCAAGACTTTAAAAGGCGACTCAATGCGGGTATATAAATGGACATTTTATCACTTTGTACTTAATTTGACATGGAACAATCTTGTTATAGAGGAAACTGCATCGGTTATGACAATGCAGGGATTTTCTCGGAACCAGACAGTAAAAAAAACGCAGGTGACCGTGTATGCACCAAGCACGGATATCCAAATGTCCGTTACGACGGATCAATCTACCGTGCAGTTTTAATCATACAATCGCTTGAACGGTACTCTACCTGTAAAAAGGACTCAGGGTTCCCGACACCGCGAGCTTGACCATCGCTGTCAGGCCATGTTTCCGAAATACGGATGCATTGTACTGGAAACCGAAAATTACATTGATGGCATCAAAAATCTACAGTGTAAGGATAAAGACAAGAGAAGAAAGAGTAACCGCATTGTAGGTGCTGATTCGTTCCTGCGTAGTTCTTGCGTGCAGGGGGGAAAAGGATATACTGCAATTCTATACGGCAGCGAAATTTGTGAACAGCATTTTGAATGCCACTTTGGCATCCACAAGGACTAAGTGATGCAGGCAGCACTTGTCTGCCTTTATTTATTACCCAGTTTGATGAAGATAAATGCTCTTTTCAAAAATTTGCCCACGCAAAGTAGGCTGCAGAATGATCCTCGTAGATCTATCTAGGAAACGCTGTGCTCATCAAAGCGTTCTTGGTTTGCATTCGTCCGTCGAACCGCAGGCATCTTCCGTGCTGGATCTTCTGTCTTCAACTGCACGTATTTCTGTGCTGTTCTGACACTGATACCTGTGGTATGCGCTACCACCGCTGCTCTCGACTCCTCAAATGCATCAATAAAGCTTCTTCGACAGTCTTTACGCCGTCTTTGGAGAAATAGTTCAAAGCTCTCGATAGCTATCCATAGAACAGCCAGGATAATCAAAAGTAATGAGCTATCATTGGCTTAAGGCAAGGGGAAGCCCGCTCGCCCTGAATGAAATCCTAAATTTATCGGACATGCTGCTATCCGTTTCTGAACAATGTATTACATGACTTATGGAGGGTTCTATGCTGTCGTCGTAGTTTGTCTGGTCGTTCTGACGGCCATCGTTTGCTGTCTCGGAATTCGCGTCTTTCGGCGGGCGGCTTTGAAAGATGCACAGAATGCAGAACAACTGCGACCAAATGAAGAATGGCAACCACTCAGGAACGTCATGTCAACGACCCCTGGTCCCATTGACGATGAAACACGCCAAGATCTCGAACGAGTATTAGGTAATGAAGGAGAAATGTACGAAGGACACAATTGCCATAGTGACCCAAATGTTTAATATGCATATTCATAGTATGGCAAACCAAGTATCCCCCAAGATCCACCGACTGGGTCGATGTATCTGCAGAACCAGTTGTCAAGGAACGCGGAGTAGCAGCCTGGACGTTCCTAGAAAATGAACGGATGGATGAAACGGACGATGACTCGAACGCGGCAGTCATGGACAAGACGACACTGGTGTTCTGCCATGGACAAGGCTGCGTTCTGACCAATTTACCAATACCACCCATGCAAGAATTCGTGTACTGGGAAGTCAAGGTGCTTCAACTCCATGAACAGGATCAAATGGCTGTTGGACTGGCTACAAAGCCATACCCTTGCTGGCGATTACCAGGTAAGGAGGTGGAATTGTTATGTGCCTCAATGCGTAGAATAGAAATCCCTAAGCTGTCATGTTATTACTAGGATGGCATAGACATTCAGTAGCGTATCACTCTCACACAGGCGCGGTCCATGCAAGTGACCCACTTGTCGGCAGACCGTATGGACCACCCTACAAGGAAGGCGATGTTATTGGTGTAGGATACCTATCCAACACGAGCACAGTCTTCTTTACACGAAACGGAAAGGTAAAAAGGCTTATTTTGCTAATCGCAACAACGATACTTGGCGCATATCTGACTGACCTGCATAACATCCCAGAGTCTTGGCAAAGCTTCCATTGGGTTCAAATTCCCTGTGTATCCTGCGGTCGGCGCAAAAGGTCCGTGCCAAGTGTCAGTGAATTTTGGTCAACAAGGTAAGGGAGTAGCAGTCGGAATTTGCGGCAAACTCCATCTTTCTAAGAGACAATATCTTTGCTTCTTTAGACTTTCTATTTGCACCTGGTAAGTATCATCTAGTACTTCTTTTAACCGTTCGGCTTACAATCTCTTTGGACAACCTCTTTGGTCGTCCATTCTAGCTAATATGCGCGAAGCAGCACTAGCTCCGAAGCAAGGAAGTCTGCCACCACCACCAGCATATGGCGATGTTCGAAATACGATCATGCTCTTTGGTGCAACAGATACAAATAGCCAGCATCTTGAATATCGAGAACAGCAACAAGCATCATCCGTTCCTGGCACTCAAGCATCAGCACTTAGTGACGACCCTCCTCCGCCTCGGTACACCTCGTGATGATCCATTTACTATTTTCTCGTCACCCCTTCCCTCTCCAGCCCACGCTTGTACAGAATACGCACACGGCATCATTATTTCTACCTACTTCATGCTTTCTTCTCTATGACTCATGCATCTGTCTAAATTATAAACTGAGACAATACACTGTATTTACTCTGGTAGAGTTTGCATAATCTATATAATTGTACCGAAAATAATTGTTCGGGACACGTCAAGCATTTTTTCACCCCAGGCCAGCCTGTTTTCGCCGATCTTCAGCACAAACCGCTTGTCTCCAAACTGTTCTTGCCAGGTTTCCGTCAGCGTCAGCCCGAGTTCCTGCTCCAGACCACGCTGCAAATCTTCCGGGATCTGATAGACTGCGTATGCGAGATGATCGATGCAATATTGAAAGAATGACGCCACCTTGAGTAGTCTTTCGAGCGTGTCGACGAATCCTATATTCCGCAATCCCTCCTGCCAGCTGGCATCCGTAATATTGTTGAAGACTGGTTGACGCCAATCGAGCATTTCGCATTCTTGCAAACGCAACCTTTCGGATGCTGAGAGGTCCCACGAGCAGTTGCGTACCTTCCCAACAAGGTTGGTGACCTCAGGCGGCACATAATCAGCCATGGCAAAGATAGCCTTGCGTGCTACAATCACGTGCTGCACAAAGCGCTCCATAAGCGACACGTCTTCCTGTTTCGGCGGCGCAGCCGGTATGCTGGCCATGTGTTTGCCAAAGAACCGAGTACGTCCTTGCTGGTCGTAAAAGCAATGCTCGCGGATAAAGAACTGGATTGTGCTCGAGTTTAAGATGCCACAAAAGTATTCAGGCGATTGCCACGGGTAATCGTGTTTTATCGTGAAATACATGCACTGGTTCGTGACGCACATTTGTTGCTTATCGAGAAAGAAGCGTTGTCGCGGCTGCGAACGACTAAAGTAGCCATAATTGATCGGATGCACAATTTTGACAGGCACGTCTAGACCAGACTTGTTATAATGGCACCAGGCCAGCTGTCGGTCTGTCTTGCTGCGCTGCAGCGCTTGACGTGCTTCCTTAAGGTACTTGTACAGGGCCGCATCTTTGCTGCTCTCGCCTTGAGCAGCGTAGTCCTCCTCCAATTGAGCAGCCCCCTTTTTATCCACCAGAATCATGGAATAAAAATTCAACGTCGGGTCTTGATCGTCTCGCCGGTAATATGGGACATAGGCTTCTGCTGGCGAGTTCTCCTTCTTTGTCAGTCGAAGAGGATCACGCTGTGCCCAAAACACTTTTTCTTTGTCTGGTGAGGACGACGATGATTCACTACTGCTGGAGGACGACGACTTTCCGCTCCAATAGAATACAGGCCGCAGCCATCGACTACAAGAATCGTGTCCGAAGGCCTGTATTGCCCATGCCGTGCGAACGACCAAGGCATATACCGGGTGCGTGTTAGGGCCACGGTGAAAAATGAGCGGCGTGGAACTATCGGAATGGGTTGTTGCACCATCGCATAGACGAGGCAGATGGCTTGTCAAAGCTGCTATCTGGTCAGCAAGCCTTGATGTAGGCGATAGAAACGCAAATGAGGCGTTCGGTGAGCGATAAATGCGATCCATGTCGTCTGTTGGTGTCCGACGATGCTTGATCATCTGATCTCGTGTTTCGTTAAAGTCTTCGTAAGCCTGTAAGATCTCATCCAGACCAGCTTTCCGAGACATATGGCGCAGGAACAAAGTAGTAGAGGAACAACCATTATCTGGTACGGCAGCCGTGCGCATCATTATCCGAAAGACCAGTGAATCCGTTTGGACCTTTGGCCACACTTTGTAAGGCTCTAGCTGGTAAAACTCGAGCAATCTACAGTGCTGCCACATCCACACCCTGTATATGACAATCGCTGTTAACTTTTCGTCACAATAGTTGCGATGATGATTCAACGACTAACCGCAAGTGCTTTGCAAACTCGAGAATAGTCCATTGACTGGGCGTGACAAGACAGACTTGGCCACGCTCAGGATCACATCTTTGAAGACACATCCACATGAAATAAAGATATGCTTGTGTCCCTTTTCCTCCCAGAATTTTATTATCATACAGATGCGAATCTGGTACCGTAATACGACCTGTCTTCCGTATCATGTACGGAGGATTAGTCACAATATAGTCAAATTTGAGTAGCCGAGCATCCCGTAACCGGTCCAGTTGAGCTTTCTCCCAGCAACCGGCTTCTTCGTGGCGAGATGATGTTTGTCGTAAAGGATTGCTTTCCATTTTGAGCTGTAGTGTGTCGTTGCAAAAGATACGCAGGCGGTTTACAGATCTCGGCTCGATTACTCCACCAAGTTCCCGTATACGCATGTAGAATGGAAATAGATGCACAAGAATATTCAGTTTCCCGAGCTCAAAGGCGAATGGATCGATTTCGACACCCCACAAGTTCTCTGGGATCCCTTCGAGGAATAGCCGCCTGACTTTGCCTAGATCGTTCCAGATTGCTGGTGTACTTGATGCTGCATCTAATAATCGCGCCAAGAACTCGCACAAAAACGAACCGATGCCCATGCAAGGATCAAACACGCTCGGTACCCGTCCGGCGCCCAAAGATTCCACCAGTCTGCTAATACTTGTGCAACGCGACCACATGAATTGAACGACGCTGTGAGGTGTATAAAACTGGCCGTGATCTTTTTGATGCTTTTGCGCGGCTACCTCTAGGAAATGTGTGGTGTAAAAACGCGTAAAGATCGCATCGACGTATTCCAAAGAGCGAAACCGGATACCGCGTGCGTGAAAAAGATTTACGAGATTGGAAACAATGCATTCCCTTTGCCAGGCTTCCAATTTCAGATAGTACCATAAAAAGATGTCCTCAGTGTTGCCAAAAAGATCATCATTCGCATGAAAGACTCCCAGATACATTTCAAGAATACTTTTGGTAGACGAAAGATCTTGCAACAGGACATCAATGAACATGAGATAAGTCGTCATGAAGCTTGTTGTCAAACAATAAACTTCATGATCGCCTGACTCCTGTGTGCATGTACCCGATCCTGTGCACAAAAAGGCTTTTCATGTAAACAAACAACCTTATCTCCCAAGTCCCTCTATCTCTTTTCTTTTTCGCGCTCAGATGTTTCTTCCCTCTTCCTCTCCTCGCTTCTCTTCCCTTCTCCTTTACTTGCCTTGCATCCATTTTGGTACATCCATCCTTAATCTGGTCAATAAGTCTCCCAGGATGCAGACAGTAGCATCCACCTGTTTCTCGGTGATCTCATTGCTGCGTACAACAGAGCTGCCATTTCCTTGGAGCCCAACGTCTACCGGTGGCCGTTTGTCGCTAACAACATCGGGATTTTTTAAACGCTGCCGTTTCTTGGGAACACGGAGGTTTTTTGGTACAGGCAATGGATGATATAGACGAGACTGTTTTTCTGCACTAGGAGTGGACGTCATCGCAGAGTTTGAAGAGCGTTCGTTGAGGACTGATTGCGGACTGCTTGGAGTGTCAGGTTTCAGTTCAGTGGTGTCTTGATCTGGCAGAGTGCGATGCAGTGTGATTTGGACGGTAGCGTCCAATGGTAGCTTCTGTTCGTCAGGAACAGCAGTGAAATGTTCATTCATCTTCCTTTCATGATTCTGCAAGCTACCGGGCGCCCCTCAGGTTTGTCGAGAAGTTGGACGAACGATGTCTGTCGCTCTTTGATTTTCCGTATTTGTGCAGGGGAATCGTAACTTGCTGGGGAGGCTTGCAAACCTCTTTCGTGTTTAATGGAAGTACGCGAAATCCGTGTTCGATTCCAGCAGACATGACCTCGCTGTTGCACACAGGCACACAGAGAGCTCATCAACAGTTCCTTGCGTATCTTAACGCGCGAATGCCAGCATAGTGCGAGACCCATAGAACTGGCTCTGCCGAAACTGGGCGGATAGGCCCTGCACAAAATAAACGTAGAGAAATCTATGCATCACTCTGCTTTTCTTTAGGAGAAACCCATTGTGTCTTTTGGGCGATCTTTTAGGTTGCACAGCATATGATCCTGAAAAAGAAGAAAACAAAGACTGTACCTCCATCGATTCTTGCTCTGTATCTCGCCGCCCGTAAACACAGAATTAAGAGCTTTATGCCTTTTCAAAATGAGCTTTCTTCATTGAAATAAAGGATCGCCTTCTGTCAGCATTGCAAAAGCCGGGAAAATGAGAAAGCAATTCAACTGCCGCAACAATAGCGTTGAAAGATTGGGGGTGTTTTCCTGCCTTCACGCGACCCCACGCCCTTTTTTGTTGGTTCGTCATGCCAAGCAAAAAGAAATCGAACAGCAAGCAACGGCCTCAGGCGAATTCAAGGGATTCTCTACTTCGGCGTAGTTCTGTGGACAACACATCATCACCAGTAGCAGATTCGGAGACAGAGAGCAAAGAAAAGACGACCTTACTTGTAAACGAGGTCTCGAGCAAAAAATGGCGCAATATGGGTATACGGACGTTTACCACATTACTCATGATTGGCGCCTTCCTGTTCGTTCTTGCCTCTGGTTATATCTGGGCCATCGTCGCCGTGATGGCTATTAGCATTGCAGTATACCGTGAAGTCATTCAGATCGCTCAAATACCAGCCAAGGAAAAGAGTGTGCGATGGTTTAAAACAATGAGCTGGTAAAACGACTGATAAATGAGAAAGAGGAATTCATGCTTACGTATGCTATGACTAGGTACTTTTTGATCACCACAGAGTATTTCCTTTATGGCGAATCTATCATTTACTATTTTACGGAAATCGTCATGGTCGACCGTTTCTTATTACCATTTGCAACGCATCATCGATTTATCAGTTTCATGCTCTATGTGCTGGGTAAGAGTTGCTTTAATTCTTTTCTTTCGGTAATTGGTTTGGCATTGACTGACTGGGGGAGGGACACACATCAGGTTTCGTCTTCTTCGTCGCGAACTTGCGGAAAGGACAAATCCAATCGCAGATGGCACAGTTCTGCTACACCCACATGGCCTTGTTTTGGATTGTTTTTCAGAGTCATTTTATTGTGGACAATATCCTTGAAGGACTCATTTGGTCAGTGGGATCTGCATTTTCCCCCTCGATCAGGGACTAACTAATACATGTAACAGGTTTGTGTTGCCTGCTGCGTTGGTGATTTGCAACGATACTTTTGCGTATGTTTGCGGCTTCTTCTTTGGACGTACACCGCTTATCCAGCTGAGTCCAAAGAAGACGGTTGAAGGCTTCGTGGGCGGCTTCATATGTACCCTTGTCCTTGGCTTCGCGGTGAGAGGTTTTGCGGAACAGCTCTAGGGAGGACAGCAGCTTATCGAAACATGCGCTCATAGATAGCAACGGTCTTGATGCGATTCGATTACATTATCTGCCCGGTGCAGGTATATTGTTGCAGCTGAGAGTTATCACGAGGATGATCTTAAGCTCAGATTTTAATAATCATTAGGACCTCGGCGCATCTGCTTGGTCTGGTGTTTCATGCGAGCCAAAAAATCCCGTGTTTACGACAGTACCCTGGCAACTTCCCTCAGGCATTGTTTGGATCCTCAAGCACCTTGTAAGCACCGGTGGCATACTGAGTCCGAATAGTAGCCATAACGACCATTTCTCTGCATTGTGTAGTTCCGCCGAGATATTACGGAGGTCTGGATAGCACCTATACAACTTCACGCCATACTGATGGCGTGCTTTGCGTCATTGATTGCTCCCTTTGGAGGATTTTTCGCTAGTGCTGTGAAACGCGCATTTAAAATCAAAGACTTTGGACAAAGCATTCCTGGACACGGTGGTCTCACTGATCGCATGGACTGTCAGTTCCTTATGGGTCTGTTCGCGCACATGTACTACCAAAGTTTCATCAAAGTAAGTAGGAAGAAAGAGCGCTCAGAGGGACTGTGGAATGGTAAACAAAAGTGATTGTGATGTAGACATATAATATCTCGGTTGGATCAATCTTGGCCTTGGTTATCAACAACTTGAGTGCTCGGGATCAGGTGGAGCTCATGGAACGTCTTCAAACATACCTCGCAAATCAAGGAATCTTAGATCCAGACTTACTTGCTGAAAGCAATATTGGTACCATTATACAGAAGGCGCAGGCGAGCCTTACGCCTTCATAGTGGAACCTATCTATTGCTTACATCTAGTTTCTCACGGATTATACTTTTGAATGTGTACAATAAGTACAAAGCTTTTGGCACCTTTACAACTAAAAACTGTAGACTCACATTGCCTATTTACGCAACTCCTTGTGCTGATTTACACTTATGAACACGGCCATATATGAAATAATTGTATTTGAGCGACCTCTAGGGAGGTGGAAGCACAGAGAATGTTTGCGATATCGTCAGGGGGAAAGCGCGTGCGTAAATACAAATGATGTTGGCTTGAAACTCTTGCTTATGTTGGCACCGCGTGGCGACAGTTTTCTGAACATATTGCTGTATCAGTAAGCCGCAAGGTGTAACGTGGTCCCACCTTGATATATATCGAAAGCCTGGCCTCTGACACAGATCAAGGCCCACATGAGGGCCACCTCTAACAAAGGTCAGGCCCGGCACTATCTGGGGCTTACAGTCCAGGTTACAGGCAAAGACTGCTTTGTGCAAATGGTAAGGTGTCCAGCACACTGCTGGGCCAGCTCTGGCTGCCTATTAGCACTCTGAGCGCGTTCCCTTTCGGGTTTGATATGTCACCTG
>JSYX01000810.1:0-12218 GCA_000787465.1 Thermomucor indicae-seudaticae | reverse complement strand
ACGACACCTTACCCGCCATTACATTCAGACGTACTGGCGCCGCCCTTGGCCGATCCTATGCCACCTCCTTGCCGAGA
The DNA here is from genome assembly GCA_000787465.1 of Thermomucor indicae-seudaticae. Lineage (NCBI taxonomy): Eukaryota > Fungi > Mucoromycota > Mucoromycetes > Mucorales > Lichtheimiaceae > Thermomucor > Thermomucor indicae-seudaticae. The sequence continues at coordinate 12,141 of JSYX01000810.1, read as the reverse complement.
TGGACCAGCTATCCTCCTGACCCAGCACCTCCACTCAACGTACACCAACCTGACCACGCCTTTCTAACCTGGCTCAACGCACGACCCGTCGACGATTCCCGCTAGCAACCCTTCCCGTCTTTACAGCTTGGCCTCCATTGACACTAGGGTTCCGCTCAGGGCGCTCAGGACGGGACGGGACGGGACGCTCAGGACATGGGTGACTCTGGACAGGATTCAGGACGGGACGCTCAAGACGGGACTCAGGAAAATCCTGTCCTGACTCGGAACCCTAATTGACACCCCCACCCAAAAAAAAGCTATTCCTGATTCCTCTCCCTTTAGTATAAATACCCCATCTTTCTTGCAACACAATTTTACCAAAGTCCCTTGGGTTTTTTATTCGCCCCAAACCATCAGAACTGGCGAGAGCGGCAGGCTGAGTACAGCGAGCGCTCATTTCGCATATTCAATAAAGTTTCTCCATTAGAAGCAAAAGTCCAATCAATAAACAGTATAATGAGTACTAATTTGGCAAGGACGGAGCCGTTCTCAGTTTGACAGCCTTAAAATACCCAATAAACGCGCGAGTTCAGGGCCAAAAATTCGAAGACGTCTTCATTATCACTGTCCGATTTTTACAGAGGAACCCCGTTAATTTCAAGGCCAGGATTCTCGTTGAGACCTTGAAATTAACGGGGGTTGGAAGTTAACGGGGTCCGTGTTTGGGATTCGAATGCGCAACGCCTGATTGGTGCATTTGCCACATTGATGGAACAATGACCTACTCCGCTTTTCTAAGGATGCTATGATAACAGACTGATACTGCTGCGCTGCATCCGTTGAGTCTGTACGATGATATAATCAGAATGAAAAACGATAGCGTTTCGGGAACCATCACAAAGCAGGTCTGTGTGTGCAACGGGATAAGCATTGGGAAAGAAAAAATTTTTTTCTGAAGACGAGCTCGTACGTTCCCTGTACAGGCCATACAGTGACTAGAATTGTCTCTGATTACTATAGCCTCCAGTACTTGTCATTGGTAACAGTGAGAGAACTCCGTTATGTGACCAGGAAAAGTCTTTCACTATACATAGCCTAAGATCACGACGTCATACAAAGCAAACTTTGGTGAGCTTTCTTCTGAATAGAAAGCTTTTCAGCTCAGCTTCTTAGTCGGATTTCATTGGCTAATGGAACCGCGTTAAGGGTTTCAACCCCTCTGAGTCCCTTGAAAGTGAAACTATCGAGGGATTGAAAATTTTCACTGTTTTCTGGATATTTTGCAGAGGAACGTGAAAATAACGAGGGTTGAAAATTAATGGGGGTAAAATTAACGGGATTCCTCTGTATATGCCTTTCCTTTAATCGACCACCTTTGTACATTTGTTTGCTGCATCCCGTGTCTCTGCGAAAAGCAGACCCCGTGCAACTGTGATCCTTCACAGATCCTCCGCCATTCTTGCTTAGGTTCCCATACAGTTAACCAATAGAATAAATTACGCCGTAATAATGTTTAGATCATCCTCTAATTCTACTTTGACTGGCTAAGTCGCAAGAGTTTCCACACGCTTACAGCTCTCACCTTAAAAAAGGACGTTTCCGTCCTTAAAATTTTTGCTTAATAGAACAGACTGATAATCCCATAACTTTCTTTCATACTAATATGTTACTTCTCAAACTAAAATATGTTGATGACTGTAGCTTTATACCAGAAGAAGTACAAAGCCAGTGCTATATGAAATCGTAAATATAATGATGTTTGTAATGAGGACGAAAGCGTCCTAGCGGAGCTAAAGTACCCATTAAAAGAATGAAATATTTCACTGCAGTTGTTGCAATTGTGATCTGCTTCCGGCTTCATCAGATGAAGGGGTCCTGATTTCTGCTTAATCTCAAAACCGTCATGAAAAAGCTCAGAGCAAATCAGACGGAAAACCCCAGTACAAGGAATCCGCACTTTGTTCAATAGAGGCAACTCCGACGGTTTCACACAATCCAAAGACTCGCGTCATGGTTTGGTTTGGGTTTTGCGCCTGTTCCGGAAAAAACGGCAAAAGGGCGCCCTTGGTTCCTCTTTTACGCCAGTCGATACCTTTCTTACCCCTTGCCTTTACAGCTTACTATGGCTGAATTCGTGAAGCTCTCCATCTTTGGTACGGTGTTTGAAGTTACGACGAGGTATAATAAAGACCAGACGGAGGAGGTCATGGAGTTGCAATGCTAATGCTATTGGTGGCATAAAGATATGTTGATCTTCAACCCGTTGGCATGGGCGCTTTCGGTCTTGTATGGTAAGCTTATTCTCACGCCCCCTCCCATTCAACTGCGTTATGGCTCAAATGGAGAGACGCAAGTTCTGCCCGGGATCAGCTGACGGGTATGAATGTCGCCGTGAAAAAGATCATGAAGCCCTTTTCAGCGCCCGTCTTAGCGAAACGAACCTATCGCGAATTGAAGCTGTTGAAAGCTTTGAGACATGAAAACGTGAGTGTACACCCTCTTTGGTACGAACGAAACTGACGCTGTGTATTGCTCCAGATTATTAGTTTGAGCGATATCTTTATTTCGCCGCTTGAGGACATGCAAGTGTGATCGATCATGACAATGTTCACGAACAAGTGATAACGGATATCCATCTGTAGCTATTTTGTGACCGAGCTTTTGGGAACCGATCTCCATCGACTGCTTCAAATGCGGCCACTCGAGAAACAGTTCATTCAATACTTTTTGTATCAAATTCTGGTAAATCAGTCCGGAGTTGTATCCCGAAAATGGTGGAAATTCATGCATGCTGTTTGTTGCGTTTAGAGAGGTCTAAAATACGTCCATTCAGCCGGTGTGATCCACAGAGATCTGGTAAATCGTCCATGATTGGCTGCAACAGACGCAACGAACTTACGACGTGCATTGTCTGTAAATAGAAACCAAGCAATATCTTGATCAATGAAAACTGTGACCTCAAAATTTGCGATTTTGGACTTGCTCGTATTCAGGATCCTCAAATGACAGGCTATGTCTCTACAAGATATTATCGTGCACCGGAAATTATGTTGACTTGGCAAAAGTACGATGTTGCAGGTAAAGAGATCATATAATTCATTGAATGCAGTCTGGGAATACTTAACAAGACAAAGTGGACATTTGGAGTGCTGGATGCATTTTTGCAGAAATGTTGGAAGGCAAGCCATTGTTCCCTGGAAAAGATCGTAAGTCCGAATTCAATTCAAGATCATTGCTGGATATTAACCTGTTGATTACAAAGACGTGGATCAGTTTTCCGTCATTATCAATTTGCTTGGAACGCCACCTGATGATGTGGTTGCGACCATTTGTAGTGCCCCTGTAAGTAAGATATAGCTTGGAGGAGTATGGCAAATATTTAAAGATGTTTCCATGACAGACCCTCCGTTTTGTAAAGAATCTGCCAAGACGTGATCCAATTCCCTTCAGTCAACGCTTTGCGGGCCAGGATCCTCAGGCGATTGACTTGTTGGAAAAGATGTTGATGTTTGACCCGCGAAAGCGAATCACTGCCGCTGAAGCACTTGCTCATCCTTACCTTGCACCTTATCACGACCCATCCGATGAACCTGTTGCACCCGAAAAGTTTGATTGGTCTTTTAACGAAGCTGATTTGCCCGTCGATACCTGGAAAGGTAAGAAGAAAACTCGACGATATAGCCATCATGTGATCTCACTCTCCTTGACTTGTAGTCATGATGTACTCTGAAATACTCGATTTCCATAATGTGGATAACGTAGATGGAACACAGTATCTAGGTACTCCATTGGCGGGACCACCCGACATGGATGCCCCAGATCCAGCTGCTTATCAACCTCAATAAAAGGCTCAAGTGGATCCCCCTTTTGGGGTTGGCACATCCATTCACTTTTGAACGGGTTCACATCCGAAGGCTGGGAGATTTTCGATCTCAGTTCCTGGAGCAACAAAGAAATTCGAGTGGCAGTAAAGAAAAAAAGAAAAGCCCACTCGTATATACCAAAATGCAGGGTCGACAAAGAATGCTCACTCGGCAGAGATCAGCTCAAGTCATTAATGGTATCCCTAGTCCCTTGACAGAACCGGGTCGAGTATTTGTGTTTGGCAACGGAGACACGGGCCAGCTTGGCTTGGGCGACGGAATGCTGGCAAGGAAAAAGCCCATGCCACTCTTGGCGCTGGACGATGAAAAGATTTGCGACATTGTCTGTGGCGCGATGCATACCGTTGCTCTGACGAACTCTGGACGAGTAAGGATGGCCATGTCTCTCTCTCTCTCTCTCTTTTAGCATTCTAGCGAGTGAACTGACTGTGTTTGGGGGGCAAGCTCAGCTGTTTAGTTGGGGATGCAACGACCAGCGAGCACTCGGTCGCGACGGTGATGAATACGAGCCGGCACTGATTGAATCCCTCGCCCATGTCAAAATCGTGAAGGTGGCCTGTGGTGATTCTGTCACCATGGGGTTGTCTGAAGATGGCAAATTGTACTGTTGGGGCACTTTTCGGGTAAGGCGCGGCCGCCTATGAGAAGGGAAACGCAAAAAGCTGACAGAATAAAAAGTCCTCGGAAGGAGCTCTGGGCTTTTCAAAACAACAAGACGTTCAACCGGTCCCAACCCTCTTTGAACCCTTACGCAACGAAACCATTGTCGATATCGCAGCAGGCACAGATCACTGTCTCGCACTCACGGAAACTGGCCGCGTCTACACGTGGGGAAACGGCCAGCAGTTCCAACTCGGCCGACGTGTGATTGAACGCCGCAAAAAGAATGCCCTCGAACCGGAGCTCTTGGCCCTTCGCAACATCAAGGCCATCGGCACCGGATCCTACCACTCCTTTGCACTGAGCCATAGCAACGAACTCTATGTCTGGGGTCTCAACAACTATCAGCAGTGTGGACTGTGGACTGAGGACGATCAGTCGGCTCCGGATATCGTCAAGTCGCCCACCGTGATTGCCATCCTCAGAGATAAGGGCATCGTCAAGTCTGTTGTGGGCGGTGAACATCACTCGCTCGTACTCATGGAAAACGGCGACGTGTATGCATTCGGGCGTGCGGATTCGTCGCAACTCGGGTTGCCGCCAGAAGAAATTGACAGGCTGCATCAACATAACCAGACGAAAAGCACTGGCAACTTTAAACGCGCGATTGGGTTGCCCACCAAGATTCCTGGATTATCCAATGTGGTCCAGATCAGTACGGGAAGCAACCATGCGATTGCAGTCACCAAGGATGGATCGGCTTATACCTGGGGTTTTGGAACCATGCTTGCCCTTGGAAACGGCTCAGAAGAAGATGAACCTGTTCCATGCAAACTCACCGGGCAAAAAATAGAAGGTTACAAGGTTATCAGAGCGTCGGCTGGCGCGCAACACACCGTCATTTTGGCTACTACTACTACCAATACCAACACCACCACTACTACAATGTAAATAAAGACATTTGTTTCCTGCTTTGTCCGACAACAACAAGAACTATACAAGAATTATTCACTCTTTAAAAACCTGGCAAATGAATTCCGTATACATTCGCCACCTTTTCGCGGATCAAAGCTAAACTTGTACCAACTGCCATCAGCACAAACAGCTGTATGTTAAAACAGTCAATGAATCAAATCATGATGCTGCGTTAGAAGAGACGGGACTGGAACGGCTTACCTATGATGGTATTCTTCTCTTCACCAAAGGCCACTATAAATCGACTCTCCGTCACAATTTTGGCGTGTGCAAAGCTCCACTCACTACTAAAGTATTTCGGCAACAACTCCTTCATAAAGCTCAGGCTGCTCCCGTGATTGCCACTGTGCGTCAATCCATATTGTTTGGCGGAAACCTGGGTCGGGTAAACAACCACTTCGCCGTAAGTCGGACCTCGCGGCCGATGGTCTAACGTGGTAATCACAGATGGATCCAGGTTAAAGACATGAATCGTGCCCTTGTCTGAAGAAACACATAACCGAGTCGAGTTCGTATTGAATGCCAGCGAATAAATCTCGGCTCTGTCCATGCCCCGTCGTAACTCGTTCAGCTGCGCCCCTGTCGCTGTGCTGAACACCCGGATCAGTGTACCTTTATCGCTTGCGGTCGCGCATTTGGATCCGTCACTGTTGAGTGCTATACAGCTCAGTCTCCCGGAATGCGCAGCGATAATGCTTACGTTGGCGGTGGGTGTGGGTCTTCCTTCTACTAGCGTGCAGGCGGTGGAGATTGTTGATGAGGAGGATGATGCAGTCCAATAATAGCCTAGTGAGTCGAGATCGACGATCTGCAAGTGCCCTCGTTGGCGTCCTGGAATAGCTAGGATTGCGTGATCTTGTGAGGATGATACGGCAGCCAGGCCTTTTACAACAGATCGTGAATAATGGCGTTCCTTGTATCAGGTTCAAAGACATACCTCGGTCATTATCGCATGTCTCGAATGTATGGAGAAGTTCTGGTCGGGCACAGAAGCGGTACACGTATACCTTGTTCATCAGGACAACTGTCAGTCTAATGTATTATCCACCATGAGCAAATAAGAAAAGAAGGGATCCTCATTGAATGAAACTCGCCTGTTCCTTCGCAGTTTAACAGACTTGATTTGACTCTTGAATTCGAGTTCTAAGACAGGTGTGCTCTTGATACTGTCGTAGATAATCACCTTGTTGGGCGGGTATCTCGGATTTCTACCTCCTCCGACAAGTGCAAGGAGGTTGGTCCGATAGAGCATTTCGGCTAATCCGATTCCTCCTTCATGCGATTCTAGTAGAAGCGTAATGCGTTATATTCTCTGATTGAAAGGGTAAAGAGACAATCGTATAGCAAGGACGGGAGATCACACCTATTCGAGCTTGTTCGATTAACGGGTCACAGTTGTATACACGAAATCCAGAATCAAGACCAACGACAAAGCAGCCGTAATCTTGGTTGAAGCCTGCATAAAGAAGACCAGGGGCGTAATTGGAATTGGATGTAGATCGTGTAAGGTTCATTATAAAGAGTAAGAGAAAGCGGGGAAGAAAAGAAAAGCTGCATAAAAACTCAAATGCAGCGAGACACATGCCTGGTACTGACCTCGTGGTTTTTTTCCGAGGACCATTTCCGTTGCTCAAGGTGGATACAAATTGCCATCACTTGAGATAGGCACATTATGATAATGGTGCTCGAATGTCAATAGCCGCAGTGGAACCTCCCGAGGCAAAGGCAATGGCAATAGCACATGCCCATTCTTAATTGCCCCCCCCCTTTGGTTTAATGCTGAAAGGGGTTGACGGAACGTACGTATTTTTGTCCGCTTTTCTCTTCCTTTTTCCATCTTCCTTAAAGATGGAGCAACCGTTTACTGCAGCCTCAGAGATCGAAGAGGTAAAGCTGATAGAAACAAATGAGCCGATCGAATGAATATTCTTCGAGTAAAAAGAATCAGGCAACCCATTCAGGACGTTTGCGACTACGAAAGAGTGCATCTCGACTACTGCTACGCTCAAAAAGAAGCCTAGGCAAATTATTTGCTCAAGCGAAAGAACAAGAGCAAGAACAAGAACGAGCAGAAATAACCGCGGTTCGTATCCGACATTATCCACCCAAGCCAATTCAGTATTCAGAACGAATAGAGCCGCCTTCAGACGACATACTCTTATTCCCTCGCAGACGTTCTTGTATACCAGAAGGCCTTGCTAATAATAATAACAGTAGTAGAAGGCACACACCAAAACGTCGTGTCCTCTCTTTCTTTTGGCCCATCAACAAATAAAGCTTAGCGGAGTCTCTCTCTCTTCCATGCCAAAATTTCTGTGTTTTCTTTTGTCATGGTACACCGGCTAGGAATCGCACGACGGGCATTTTCAACAAGCATAAGACGGTTCTCTTCCAATGAGCAACAGCCCAAATTGACACATTTCGGGTATCGTTCTGTCCCAGAAGAACAAAAGGAATCCCTTGGTGAGCAGCAGCAGCATGCCATATATTCGGGTCGCATAAAGCTGACTCTCGAGATTATACAGTCCACAAAGTATTTGCCAATGTAGCAGGCAATTACGATGTCATGAATGACGCCATGAGTCTTGGTATCCATCGTCTTTGGAAAGACCACTTTATACGGTCCATGGCGCCTGGTCCAGGAACAAAACTTTTGGACGTCGCAGGTGGTACAGGTAATCCTGTTCAACTCTTTTGGGCAATTGGAAAAGAAAGAAAGAGAGAAAGCTCAAGCAGCATTCTGTCAGGTGACATTGCGCTACGATTTTTGGATTACTGCAGAAACGTCCACGGGGATTCGACTGCGAGTGTGACCATGGTCGATATTAATCCTCACATGTTACGGGAAGGCCAGAAACGTTTCGAATCCACGCCTTATGCACACAGTAAGTTGCCCTCTCTCTCTATCTAAGGTTTTTTCAGGATCTGCGTTAACGTAGAATAGCCAACCAGGCTCGTTTCTTGGTCCAGAACGCAGAAGATTTAAAGGACGTTCCAGATGCGTCCGTGGACGTGTATACCATTGCCTTTGGTATTCGCAACTGCACACATATTGATAAAGTGGTCCGGGAAGCACATCGTGTTCTGAAAAAGGGTGGCAAATTCATGTGCCTGGAATTCAGCAGAGTGGATAATCCTCTCATTAGCAAGTAAGTCCTCTTTATTCTATGTGTCATCATCAGACAGATGATTGAGGTGGATGAAAAAAAACAAAGGGTCTATGACATTTATTCGTTCGATGTGATTCCTGTGCTCGGACAAGTCATTGCTCAAGATCGTGATTCGTATCAATATCTTGTCGAGAGTATTCGTCGGTTCCCGCCACAAGAAGAGTTTGCGCAGATGATTCGAGATGCCGGCTTTGCTACGATCGGAAAAGGATACGAAAACCTGACTTTTGGTGTAGCTGCTATTCACAGTGGATTCAAACTATGAAGCAAAATCACTTGTACATATAGACTTCATTTGTAAAGTTGACGCGTCCTCGGAACAAGTTTTGCCATTGATCATGAACCCCGAATTGATGAATCGGGAAAAATGGAGGGGTTGGTTTCTCGGGCTTTTTTATCGGGGCATTTGTCGTTTTCCTTTTCCCGGCACTATATGAACTTCTAGACTATATAAAGCGCGCCTGGATCGTACAATGATTGTCGTCTTTTTTTCTTTTTATCGTCTCTATCTGTAGCATGTCCCTCGGCCGTACTTGCGGTAAGTTATTTCATGAAGGCAAAAGGACGCCTTTAAACTCAACGCCGCCTTCCTTAGCACTCTACACTGGGGCCAAGATCCCCACCATTGGTAAATATCTCGCGGAAACAGTAGACTCTATTCTTGTATACTGATATGTAACAGGTTTGGGAACCTGGCTCTCCAAGCCTGATGAAGTCCGCAAGGCTGTGTTGTGCGCTCTACAGAATGGTACTGTCAGGCAGCCATTTACATGCAAGCGTCCTATTTATCACAAACAACAGGCTACAGACATCTTGACTGCGCATATGTATACCGCAACGAACACGAAGTGGGTCAAGCGATCAAGGAAGCTGGTGTACCTCGCGAAGAAATCTTTATTACATCCAAGGTGAGATATAGAAGGGGTGCTTTCCAAGGTTGTATACTGATCTTTTCTTTGTTACAGCTCTGGAACACATACCACCGTCCTGAATACGTCAAGGCTGCTGTCAAGGCGTCTCTGAAGGCTTTGGGTCTTGAGTACCTGGACTTGTACCTGATCCACTGGCCCGTCAGCTTTACGGTAAAGAAATAAAAAAGATCATGGATGGGGTCTTTTCGCTTGCTTACATATGTTAGCCTGCTTTCCCACCTTCTGAAGTTCCTACTGTTCCCATTGTCGAGGATCTCTTTCCCAAAAAGTAAGTGTGCCTTCGGGTGTCTGTGAGTTGGTGGGCGGATGATCTAATCCCGAGATGGGTAGGGACGGTAAAGTGGAGGTTGAGGAAGTCGACTTGATGGCCACCTGGAAAGCCATGGAAGAACTTGTCGATGAAGGTCTTGTGAGGCACATTGGTAAGTCATGCGAAAACGCACACACACTCTTTTCATTCAGTTACTGACGACAAAACAATGATAGGTGTATCCAACTTTACTATTCCCAAGATCCAATATATCCTGGACAACTGCCGCATACGCCCTGCCGTCAACCAGGTCGAACTACATCCTGGTCTCTTGCAGACTGAGCTTTTGGAATACTGCGCCAAGGAAAACATTCACGTCACCGCTTACTCTCCCTTGGGCAACAACATTTATGGCAAAGAGCGTATTGTCGACGACCCAGTGGTAAGTAAAAATAAAATGTGTGTGTTATTTTTTCTCCGGTAACTCATCGATATATATAAACATAGATCGTCCAAGTGGCTCAGAAACTAAACAAGACACCTGCTCAAGTCTGCATTTCCTTTGCTGCCCAGCGCGGTGTCAGTGTCATCCCCAAGAGTGTCACGCCATCTCGTATCATTGAGAACTTCAAGGACTTTATCCTGGACGAACAAGACTTTAAGGCCGTCGCAAGCCTTGGCGCTCGTAACATTCGGTACAATGATCCCGGTACTGAGGAATGGAATGTACAAATTTTCTAGAGAACCATATCTATCTTTCGTATCGAAAAACGTTGTAAAATTAGTTCTTCCTATCACATCAGAACCGTGAGAACCGTGCTTTTGATATCCCTGAAGGCCAGCCCTCTATCCTAATAAAACGCTCCCTCTACCTTTAGAAGGCGGATGACCTCACCAAGCTATCAGACCTTGATCCTATGAAATCTCCTTTTCACCTTGGCTTCAAAGTAGCAATCTTGTAACAAATCAGATTTGTAATTCGGGAATAAGTAAAAGTTATGCTCATGTTTATGTATAGGAAGGATAAAGGGTGGGGGTTCATCATGTTAGCCTCGCAGTGCCTGGAAGATTGGTGTACACAAGTTTAATAGACATGTACATAGCGCTAGATAGAGAACTTATAATTACCTCCAAACGTTTCTGCATCATATCCAGCTCTGGACCTTCCTCTTCATCCTCTGCTTCCGCTTCAAGCGCTGGTTTTCTTTCAAGTACAGGACCGACTGTGCCAGCCTCACCCAGCATACCGTCCGTGATTTGATACAAGACATTATTCACTTCCTCTTCTGCTTCCTCTTCCAATTCCTCGTCGTCCATCATTTCCATTGTATCCTCGATCATTTCGTCCATAAGGCCAGCCTTTGTACAGGGAATAAGTTTCTTACAGCAAGACCGGAATTAATAGTATGTATATACCTTGACCATTTCCATGGACATTTGCTGCATGGCTTGGGATATTTCAGGTAACCGCACAAGTTGATTGACCAGTTTCATGACCTCTCCACTTTTCTGCAACGTCCCGGCGACCTTTAAGATGGCTATTTCCGAATGAGTATATTTGTAGTGAGCACGCGCGGGGCAAAAAGACATACCTAGTTGATGTTCTAATTGCATCACTATAGAATTAAGTTGCGCTTTACTGGCATGCAATCGATTCTTGTGCCGTTGAGACCGTACAAGCTCCTTGGCAAGCATTTTGCAAATCTTGGCATCGCCTTTTTTGGCTACTTGTTTAATCGATTTCTTGACCTTGGCCTCTTCCACCTCAATGGACTGTATCTGTCGCTGTATGGCACGTTGCTGGGCACGAATGTCTTGTCGCCATTTCTTTACCTAAGCTTGAACTCATTCAACAACAACGTTCCTTTCCTAATCTCTCGAAAAAGAGAACTCACTAGTTCTTCTGGGGTCTTTTTGCCGAAAAACCGTTGAATGTTCGTTAATGTGCTGTTCATGGACTAACAAAAAAGAGAGAGAGAAAAAAAGGCGGACAGTGAAACCCCACAATCGTCGGCGCTTGGGTTCCGCGCGCCAAGAGGCGTGTGGATATTCGGCGGAAGGACGCTGTATTGAGTAATATATGCTGACGGACCATTTTCGCGTGCTGCCGTGCTGTGCCCTGTCTTGGTAATTCTGCTGATTCATCCGCCTTTGCGTAAGTATCCAAGTTTATGCGTTAAAGAATACCTATTCGGGACAACCTTTCGCCGCTTCAATTGCGCCATCATGGTGTGAATACTGCACCACATATCACCTACAGTCGCAGTTCAAAAGTCAAGGCGACAGATCCGAAATTTTTGGAAACGGAAGAATCAAACACAAACTTTTGATGTTCATTATTGAGCGCT
>JSYX01000809.1:0-12224 GCA_000787465.1 Thermomucor indicae-seudaticae | reverse complement strand
TTCAAGACGATCACCGCATTCTGGCTTTGGTTGAATTGACTAAAAATGTGCGATTGACAGTTCAAAAGGTACCCTACGCCTCTGAGAACGCAGACAAAATGCTGTATATCACAGATGCTGACAAGATTCTTTCGTTTGCTGGTACAATTAAGTCATCTCGCTTCACAAATCGCGTATATTATATTTACCCTGGTATGATTCCGGGAAAAGTCGATGTGGGAGATACGTCAAAACTTTAGAATAGAATAAGAAGTACTAATAAATATCGAGATATTTGTACCTTACGGACTTGAACATTTGTTTAATATGAGCAGTTTCCGGAATGATGAGAAGAAGAACCAGATTTCACCAGAATTAACCGGAGGTCACAAGCTGGATTCTTTCACAACCAGATTTAACAAGATTCAACTAGATTCAACCAGAATTAACAAAAATTTTCCTACAGTGTCATCTGGTGATGTTTCTACAGCGTGCTTAGAAAGTTATTAACTTTCAGTTGCAATCAAGCGAGTAAATGTGAGAAGCAGGAAGTAATCGTCAACGAAAATTTAGCCATGAAGGTATTGCGTTATAAGAAAATTGTAGACTATATCTCTTCGTACATAGAGAGAAGATCTGTATGTCATTATGGAGTATACGGACTGTCGATATTGGTTGGACATTATTATGCACAGTTTCAGGTTGAATAAGCATATTGCTGCGGTGTGCAAGGAAGTCGTGGCTGGTCTTTCCTGTTCGCATGCTAACGGAATAGTACACCACGATATCAAAGGTGACAATATACTTCTAAGCATGAATGGAAATGTCAAAATCAGTAAGTATCTTGTGTGAAGAGGCAATATGAAAAGAAAAAAGTTGAAACTTACTCCGATATTCTCCTCTATAGCTGATATTGGTTTATGCGCTCATTTTCATGATACAAACTCGAAGCGTACTACTGTGGTTGGTGTCACCCTGCTGGCTACGTAATGGCTGTCGAGCGATGGAGTTGCGGATGACTTGAGGAACATATATTTATTTGTCGTTGTTGCGCCAAGTCTAGATGGCCCCCGAAATTGTGACACGCAAGGAATACGGATCAAAAGTCGACATCTGGAGCTTGGCAATGCTTACCATTGGATGATAGTAGGGTTTCGTAACCAGCCTAGGATCGATAAGGCTCGCTGTATAAAGGACGTTATTGGACGATGGGTGTGTTGTTGCACGTGCGGAAAAGCACTTCGAGGTTCCTTGGATAACTTTCTGTCGTTGAACGTTGACGAACTGCCGATGGCGGCTGAACTTCTCGAGGAGCTGTTTTTGAGTCGTGCTTGCACGATCTTCTGTCTCGCCCCGCTCATAGTGTTCGCAATTGGGACGGGTCTCGGCCTGGCCCGTCCTTCCTTTCCATTTATTTTTAATCCGTACCAGTTATCGTTTTGGCCCTTACCCCGTCTCACCTGTCCGACCCGTCCTGCCAGGAACCCTACGAGAAGGTACGTGTCAGTGGAAGCTATCTGGATGGGTAACAGCGAGCCCACGGACGTTCATCGGTCCCATGCGTTCGTCAATCTGATTATATGATAATATCAGGAATACCGGACACATCCCGTTTATCTTCGACTCGGACGTGTCTCAGTTCATAGCTCTGGCCCGTCCAGTTTAGCCGCCTAGCCGGCCAGCTTACTGTTCGTCTAACCCGGCCGTTTCTCGAGGCACGTGTCTGACACGTTTCAATCATGGTCGTCCTATTTTGACTCGTTACACCCGTCTCATTAAAAGCTATACCCGCTCATCCAAGTTCCATTGTGGGTGGTGGCGGAAGAGAAGTTGTCAGCGCATAAATTTTTTTCGTGGTTACTTTTAGCTCCACTGCTGTTCCCGCTCCCATCATCTCTCCTTTTTAAAGCCAGACATTATTATTGATCCGTGTTAATAAAATTTTTATGGCTATAAGGTCTTTTTGAATTGCTTCTAAGTATCAAGTATTGCTTTTTAGTAATAGATGTCTGTGTGCTATGTCTGCTTTTTAAGCGATCGTTGAACGTATTGTGTACTTTTCAGCCATTTTATTGTCCCACGATCACCCGACAATAACATGAAATCAGTCACAGAGAAGAGCTTTAGTTTTTTGGTTGGGATCATTTTGATGTAACTTTATTAGAGCAAGGCGTACTCAACCTGGATGCAAAGCAAATGTTCAATAAATGTATAGGATCAGATTGTTCACTGTAAGGTCGGTTTCCTCTAAAAGGAAACTGTGCTCTTTTGAAGTTATGGTGGCTCCAGTTGTTGTCTTTGGTTTTGCCTTCGTACAATGCTGGATCGCCACCACTACTAAAAGCAATTATAGAAGTTATTCAGCCGTACTTTCATAGATTTCTACAGCGGTTCTGCTGTATCCCTCAGCGAATACATGTAGATTCTGCGACAGATATTGATCTGGGGTCAGAAAAGAAACATAACACAACTCTTATGATACTATGGTCCTTTAAATATCATCGACTGGACTTCTAACGATGATTTCTAGCCCGCCGAATCTTCTAACAGGACGGAAAAGGAAGGAACCCTGAGATTCTAGGTTCGTATATACTGATACTTTCCTGAAGTCATTGATCAGCTTGCAAATTGTCACGGGACGTAAATGACCGGCTCTTAGTGGACGGTCTTTCATAGCTGATAGCATAGACCTGCAGCACGGAAAGATCATTAGTACAGTCAAGCCTCGATAGTTTCATGCCCACGACACATTTATAACTGTATTGCCATTATACATCTTTTGGGGTGAATGCGTTCAGATAACACTGGTATAGATGCCAACTTCATAGCATCCAGAGGAAAGTACTAGGACATGGTTTATTTCGCAGAATAGGGGCCTTGTCAGATATTGGCAAGCGAAACCCCTGATTGTGACGTCTGCAATAGGCCTGTCACGGAGTCCGGATGGATCTGACTATTTTTGCCTAGAAGTATAGAAAAACCGAGTTCGTCGATCCCTTCGGATACAATGCTGAAATCCCACCACACCAAACGAAACAAACTGGGCCGAACGATATGACGCAAACTGCCTCTGTATATCTGAGTTCTATACAATATCAGATAGTTTTCACTAGGATAACATATGGGTGCTGCGCCGAAACTGCTGGTTTCGCTCATTACAAAAAAACCAAGCGCTTCTATACCAGTGGTTCTATACAATTATACTCTACAACTGGTGAACGCAGTGACCAAAATATCAGTTGCACCAGCTTCTGTCAACTGGTCCATGATTTCACCCTTTTGTTTGTTTTCAATCATGGCCGACACAGCCACCCATCCTTCGTGCGATTCCAGTGAAGATACCGTGGCACCTTGACGGCCTGGGGTAATAGCAACTGCCTTTGGCAAATTCTCGCGTCGAACATTGTATGTACAAAGGACATACTTGCGGGCAGCAATTACGCCGCGAATACGTGAAGTCAATTTATCAACCAGGTCCGGGTGTTTGGAATGCTTGTTGCCAATCAGGACTGATTGTGTAGTCATCAGAGTGTGGATGTCATGAAGACCAGCTGCACGCATCGTTTCACCTGATTCTGTAAGGCATATGTCAGTAGTCCGTTTCGTTTTGCAGGACCTGAACGCATCACTTACCAACAAGATCAACTGCATTAATAGAGAAGAAACAGAGTTTTAGGAATTAGTCATCGGTGGATCATGGTTGCACGGTGACTGATTAACTTACTGATACCATCGGCTAGGCCGAGAGCACATGCGGCTTCAACTGAGCCAGATACATAGTTGATTGTGGTAGTTTTCCCGGCCGCTTTATCAAGTGGCTCAAATACTTTACGCGCGTAGGCATCAAAGCTGGTAACAATCCGCTTGCCGACCAGGGACTCCAAGGTTTGATATTCACCGTGAACAGGGGTCTGCACGCAAAGACGGCACTTGCCAAAGTCCAACTGTAGAATTTCGGACACCTTGTCCTCGACTTCGCTTTCGACAACCATGTCCTGGCCAGTAATGCCGAGATCCACATTGCCCTCGGCAACGTATTTAGGAATATCGGCCGCTGGTAGGAAAATGAGCGCGACAGGTAGGTTCGTGCTGAGTGCAATGTCTTGTCGCGATTTTCGGTTAAAATGGATGTCGGCGCCATGAAGTAGTTGAAGGCATTGCTCGTAAAGACGTCCTTTCTTTGGAACGGCGAAGAGTAACCGGTTGTCGAGGTCTTTTACCAGGTCCATGTTATAGAGGAGAGTTCTGATATTTTTCCCTCTTCCGGAGATGGTAGTTTTCCCGCTCTTTACCCGACAAGATCTGAGATCAGATCATTAAAGCTGAGCCACTTACCGACAAAATTGGTTCCCTCTGACAACCATTTCCATGATAATTAACGTCGTTGAAGGCTTAAGAGTGAGTACCTGTCATGACATAATCTTTCGATCGATGAAGAATGATAAATACTATTCATACTGCAAAAATGTAACAAGTCCCAGCAAATTGATATCATGAACTGCCGTTTTAAGGCATACGACAACGCATAATCACAGTTCCGACAATAGATAACCAGCACATGGCACTGATTCCGGCAATCCATTACCATTACAGAGACAACAATGATATAAAACGCGACCTCAAAAGGAAAAAAAAGACCAACACCGATTTTCGCAGGCTGATAGAAAGTATATTTGACAACATGTGTTAAACGAGCATAGTTCCCATGCTCATGTAATGTACATGATGGATCGCGAAACGTCACGTGTACACGGTGTGCTTCACAAAGATGCCTTGATCTCTTTTATTGATCCAAAACCAGAGACAAACTTTAGGCCGAAGAGGACTTCTGCATCGACGAGGTGCGGCGACGTTCAGCCTTGCGTTCCTTAGCTTCCTTGACACGCTTGGCCAACAGCTGCTTGTATTCAGCTTCAGCCTCGACACGAGCTTCATAGCGTCTGCGTCTGATAGCTCTGGCACGTCTTCTGCGCTGAAGAGTACGGGGAGTGACAAGACGCTGAATCTTGGGGGCCTTCGTGTAAGGCTTCTTCTCGGGGTTCTTGGGCTGAACTTCACGGCGAATGACGTACTTGCGAACATCATCAGCAGGGCTCAAGTTGAACATGCGGCGAATCTTGGAGGCACGCTTGGGACCCAGACGGTTGGGAATGGTTCTGTCGGTAAGACCGGGAATGTCCTGCTCACCCTGCTTAACGATAGCAAGGGACAGAACAGAAAGATCGGAAGAGACAATGCAGCCGCGGACCGACTTGCGCTTGCGCTCACCATCGCGACGAGGACGGTAGCACGAGTGGCCCTTGCTCATGAGAAGTCGGACACGGTGGGGCAGCAGGACACCCTGCTTCATGGGGAAACCTTGCTTGTCATTACCACCGGTAATGCGGAAAATGTAACCCTTGAATTCATCACCGAGCGAATCGCCAGGAACTTCCTGAGCCATGCGCTTATCATAGAAAACGCGACTAAGATAGGAAACGTCAATCCAGTTGTTCAACCAATCGTCGCTCAACTTTCACTCACAGGCGGCGTTCGTCGTCGATTTCGAAAAGCTTTTGAGCGCCGGTGGCTGGGTTCGCAATGTTAAGCTACAGAAAACGCCAGCAGGGTATAAGTTGTAAAGTTCGTAGTTCGATGTTGAAACATAGAAATCCTCGCATTCGCAGTTGCCAAGTCGTCGAAACGTCAAAAGCAAGAACTCAATGTCGAAATGGGTAATTTACACAGACTAGGCAAAAATCTCCACACTAAATCCGCCATATCCATCCACCCTCACTTTATACTGATCCAAGTATTCATCCATCGCTCATCCATTCCTGCGCATCTCAAAGTATATGAAAAAGCTCCAAGTGCACTCGTACCTTCATGTTGAGCTGTTGGCTGGAACCGTGGAAGAGGAGGAACTTCTCTTCTGATCATGGAGACAAATTTCACGGGTAGTAGATTTGAAATTCCGCTTGCATTTCGTTCTTCCAGCAAGGCAACAGATTGATCGTTCTCCCTAGGATAAGGTCGATAAGACCAATAGTTGCGGTGCTGAAAGAGCAACTAAGTTGTATAAATTTGACATAGCTATTGGAAGTATAAACTTTATCATTGCTTTACAGGTGACGTTTGTGTCTTAAAGAAGAATGAGGATGTCACATAACATACTTAGTCCTATCAGCTGAAAGCATGATCAGGTATAATTAAACGACAGTTTTGTGTGGTACTTCACGCAGGTCGACACAGCACTAGTTTGACGGTTTCGAAGACGGACTAAGGCATATAGTCTATGGCAAAGCCGTCGCAAACTTTTTATTTCATTCCCATCCGACATCATACACATGCCAATATATTTACTTTCGGCAACGTTTGCAGCAAAAAAGTGTAAATTTATTTCCGCTACTTTGGTGAAGACTGATTCTCCTCTTTTGTTTGATTTGTTGTAGCATTATCTTGTTGCTCGGCCTTTTCGTTGGATGATGATGAAGATGACATCGTGCCTTCCTCGCCTTTGAGGTTATCGATCTTGTTGTTGATAAGATTGTGAAGGGCGATGACAGCACGGATGAGACTCGACAAATATATCATTAAAAGCTGATCGTTGGTCTTTGTACTGAATGCCTGGACCATGTGTTGCGCCTCTAGATTAGGGAGTAGATTAAAGATATCTTGAAGGTTATATATAATCTGATGGTTGACGGGAAGCTTCCCGGCTACGACTTTCTGTAGGTAATCTCTAATTTCCTCGAGCCGACTTTGTAATCCAGCGAGCGAACCGAGTTGAGTGCTGATACGTGTCGACAATGTTCCAACAGCATTATCCTTAATGTCTCTTAGTAAATGCTCTACACCGATTTCTTCCGCTTCTTCAGCAACAATTTCAGAAGGGACATGCATAAACGTCTTGGTTGTAGCGGTACCGTCCTGGTTTGCAACATAAGAAGCTAGCTCTTCCAACTTCAACTGCTTGATGGCCATCTTACGTCTTTGATTTCTTCGATTGCAAAGTAGGCATCAGTAGGAATTTCGACGTCTTTTGGTTTAACGTCAACAATAACCAAGACTGGATTTGGAGTGTACCGCTTGAAGAGCTCGTTGATCTCCAAATCCGAGGAGCGAAGTTTGGGACCACTGTGATACCAGCCTATCATCTTCTCCTTGGCTTAATCCGCAGAATAAAACATCGTGAGTCATCTGTGAGTCTAGCATCGATGCAACGTTTTTAGCTACCATTGACTTTCTTGAACATGTCGTTCATTCCTTCAATGTAGTTATGGTCCAGAAACCATACGGATGGATCTTTTTCGTCTTCTTCGAAAGGTACTAATGCAAGTAAAATCCACGTGAACCCTCTGCATAAAGTGATCCTAAAGAGATGTGTTGTTCAATTTACCAGCGAAACTGTTCGAGACATTAACGGTTTTTCCCTTGACTTGTCCAAGAAGAACTCCAACCACGCGTTTCCGAGTGTCTTTTGCAACACGATTATAGTGATCCGTCACAGACAAGAGAACAAGTGGATGAACTTGCACAGTCGTTGATAGCGAAACTGTAGTTGTAGTTGGCATAATCGGTTTCGGTCAATCGGCGTCCTATATACTTCGAATGAAGGTACGCGTAATTCGGCCACTGCGAGCTGCTGACATTGAAAAATGAACATCCAAAAATGATTGGTTGCTTCACCTTGACGGCAACTCTCGAGTGCTTTTGCAACCTGTATCTAAAAGGATTTGGTTGACTAGCAAAACGGCTCATATCAAACTGTGGGACTTACAAGAAGAGGGTCTTTTACTTAAAGCATAAGAATCCTGTCATGTAATTTGCTGATAGTAAGACGGCCCGTAATTACATGCTCGTTTCATTGCTACGTAAAAGTCTGCGCGAAAGCTAACAATTGACACTCAATATTGATTAGATACCTACAGCTGTAGCTTCCATACTCCAATGTTCTACATTTAAGGTATATACCGTACATTTATCGATCAAATTTTGTTAAACGGTTCCTGTCTGGTATATACTGCGCTTTTCAAACATGAAAGCAGTTCATCTTTTGAACATGTACATTTTGCTCTTTTTTAATGGTACCAATGATACATAGAGCGTTTTAGGTTTTGGATTAGCATCTAAGTTAATCGTAGAATATCCGGTCGACTCCCGCGTACCATACGTATTAAAGCTATGTTTAAGCGCTAGAGTGCAGAAGAAACCGCCAATCTAATCACTGATAAATGTCACTGGCATTGGAGACTTTTTCGAAAACCTGACCAGTTGCCTTCAGGTTTTTCTATACGGG
This sequence comes from Thermomucor indicae-seudaticae, assembly GCA_000787465.1. Lineage (NCBI taxonomy): Eukaryota > Fungi > Mucoromycota > Mucoromycetes > Mucorales > Lichtheimiaceae > Thermomucor > Thermomucor indicae-seudaticae. Next base: position 3,967 of record JSYX01000809.1, on the reverse strand, counting down.
AAGAATACCGGTTATCTACCAAAAGGTATGATCTACATAGTTTAACTATGGCTTTACCTTGCACTGTTTTATTCATTTTTGCCCATCTATTGATTTGCTATGGCTTGAATATTCCTGCAACATCAATGCTTTTGATGAAACTCTGCATCACTTGCACGCAGGGCTCTTGTGACACATAATCCCCGTGCACAATTTCGCCAGCTGAATCCCTTTCTCGTCTCGTTTCCTTTCCCCGACTTCCCTTCATAACGATTTCCATATGTCTAACTACAGCTACAAATACATTATTAAAGTGAGCGTCTTCATCGTACTTGCGGACTCAATTTAATATTGCATGTACTAACCCTTGGCATTTAGTACATAATTATTGGCGATACCGGTAAGGTTCCTTCGTTGTTCCAAAATTGCGTTATATTCATGTAAGGATGTATGATTTTTGGTTTAAACTATTGCACCGACTACAGGAGTAGGCAAGGTAAGGAAGTTATTTGTCTCCCATGTACCATTCCTGTCTAGCAGTTTGGACATTCCAACTTGAATTTTCATTGCTGAAGCCGTGCTTGAAATGGATCGGTACCTGTTTTCTTCCAGAGCACTCCTCATGTTTGACTTTGTGTCCAAACTGTGTGAACAGGGAAGGATATTACTAGTTGGAATGGATTGACTGATTTCCCCTGGTATTTTCTACAGTCCTGCCTTTTGCTTCAGTTCACAGACAAGCGGTTTATGCCAGCACATGATTTGACGATCGGGTACGTATAAAAATAACTATGCATGATGCCGTTATTCTTACGTTTGCTTGGAAGTGTTGGCTTCGGGACTCGCTTCGTGACAGTCAACGACCAGCAGGTCAAGCTGCAGATTTGGGATACGGTATACTTGTTAATTCAATAAGGAAGAAATCTCTAGAGTTTAACGTTTATCAAACAGGCCGGACAAGAATCGTTTAGAACCATCACCCGCAGTTATTATCGTGGAGCAGCTGGAGCACTGTTGGGTAGAGTGCATGCTGTATGAAATCTAGGTTTTTGCTTGACTTACAGTTTCTTTTTGTAATAGTGTACGATATCACAAGGTATGCGGACTCCTTTTATCTTCAAGCAGGAAGTATTCTAATCTCTCAAAAAGACGTGAGACTTTTGAGAACTTATCTACGTGGCTTGAGGGTGAGTGAATTCTGAAGGAAAGTTTGCGACTCGAGAGATATTCATAATTATCTGGTCCAATACTCCCATGTCAGATGTCCGCCAACATGCCAATCCTAACACGGTCATCACGGTTATCGGTAACAAAAGCGATCTCGACAACAAGCGACAAGTATCGAAAGAAGAAGGGGAACGGTTCGCTCGCGAGAACGGTCTGTTTTTCATGGAGGCATCTGCCAAATCAGCGGAAAACGTTGAAGAAGCGTTTGTAAAGACAGCAGAGACCATTTACAAGAAAATACAGAAAGGCGAGATCGATTTATCGAGTGAGGTATGCTCAATCGAAATGCCAGTAAATTTTCAACAGTTCTTGTATTTATACTTTAAATCAGTCGAATGGAATCAAATTAGCTCCTCCTCAGGGTGGTTCGTCCCTTCCCTCGGCGAACTCTTCGTCTGGAAGCGGTGGTTGCTGCTAAAAACCGTCCATTCCACAGAACACTTAACTAGAAAGTCCGGGCCTATTGGGGGATTTTCCTTGCGAACTGCGCCTATTATTTTGCGCTGAGTCTAAGTCCTTTTGCGCTAGGGTCGCCATTGGAACTTGCACTTGTTAAAAGAAATACGTTTTCCGTCTTTAAAGACCAAGACCATCTATAGGTTGACCGATTGTGGGTGTCAAGATTTCCGAAATGGAAATAATGCATCCTCTTCCTCATCAGCTTCAGCAAACTGACAAAACATATATGCTTTTCTGGATTTGCAGAACGTTGTTGTGACGAATATAGTCATAAGTTCTACGAAAAAGTTCGCTTTAGGGATATGTGAGTGTGAAGGCTCGACTTAGTTTTGATACAGTTGTGCCTCAGTCGAGACAATTGTTCGAGGCGCGCCACAACGGCAAGACGGTCGAGTTCGTCCAAAAACTCGTTTGCCTATAAGTTCGATTATGAGCACCAACTATGTTCTTCAAATTTGCAGCGATTTGTGTCGCGAGTGTAGTCTTACCTGCTGTGATCTCCATGTCGGACGAAGCACGCGCGTCCCCACTACAACACCGTCTTCGCGCACCCTGTCTTCCTCGTCGGACGTAAACTCGTTACCGAGCAACGCCTCGCATTCCACAATCCCCTGGAAGTGGTGGCTACCAAGGGATTCGCGTCTAACATGCTGGCGGCGAGCTATGCCTTTCCACACGGTTCACTTAGACGATGGATGCTAATTTTACTCAGTCCATCACTTACAGCATTGCGGCGGTAGTTGCGCGCCTTGCGCAACTTCCGAGCCGGCACTTGCTCCGCCGTCCTGTTGGACTCCTGCTTTTCGTCTCTCCAAAGATTATAAATCTTTGGAGAGACGAAAGCCTCCGTCCAGCCGTGCTGGCGCGCCTGATCGTCGTTTACCGCCTTGTCGACGAGCCTTCTACGGATCTCCGTATTGTGGGAGGGAAATGTACGACTCGTCGAACTTCCACCCCGGCGACAACTCCTTGAGATACCGGCAAAGTACACCTGTGATTGCATAATTTCATACTTGAATATCCCGTCCGTTTTACGCCTGCATGTATAATATTGTATACCGAAAGAACATTATCGCGGTGAGTAGCGCCTTGGCTGCGAGCTCTACGCGCATTATCACTCTGCATTTCCGCCATCTGCTGTCGTAGCTCGCCGATCTCGTCGTTCATGCGAGCATTTTCCTCTGCCATACGGGCATTATCTTCTTTTAAGCCCTTGGATGTCCACCTGGGCGTGCCTCAGCTGGAGCGCAAGGTCGTGAGACGGCTCGGAGTTTGCTCCTGCCGGTCTCAAGAGTCCAAGACGCGGACGTCTCGTTGGAGCGGTGACGCTGCTCAGGTTGTATGATGGTGTGGGTCAGTAGGCAAGTCGAAGAAGATATCGAAAGAACAAAAGCGAAGGGAATTTCAGCACATTTGCTCAATGTCTATGTGCGTACACCGCTTACACCCGTAACTCCGGGTCGGTGAAGCAAATCTAATAACGAGATCATGAGGATGCACAGACTAGTCGTTACCAGTACATAACCCGGATTGCTAGAACATCAGCAACCGCAGCAGCTGGCAGGTCCTCGATCCACGTCTATGTCACAAATTGTCAAGCCTCGTTCATCTTGCGTTCACAGCCACATTTTCGTCGCTGTCGAGTATGCAGCTGTTATCATATCATGAAGGCTGTGTAGCATCAGATCTCCAAATCATGTCCAATGTCCCATATCGGAAGAAAGCGGCCAGCACTACCTTAGACCATGCGTTTCGCTCATCCCCATCTTGTTATTTAAAAAGAATTTTCTCTGCTACTGGTAATGACAGCTTTGTTAGCAACTGTATATATCGGGGATTATGTGTTGTGGTATTTCGGTATACTCCCTGGATAAACTATGTGGCACCAGTCTTATAACAGAAGGAGTAACAATGTGGGGAAGCTTCCATTCTGAATCAGTGACGAGTTATTGAAAAGCGCGAGCTTGTTCTGATAACTGTGCCCCTGAGGAGTTGTCGAGCACTACATAATAACGTCATTCTAGCAATAAGTAGCATATCAAAGGCGTGCTAGTGGAATTCATTCTTGCGCACAAAGAGTGCAGCTAAATATTCCGCATTTTCTATATGCCTAGGGAAACTCATCCCGGTTAATGCAACTTTGTGATACTGGCAACAACACTGGGCTATAACAGAAGGTTTCCTTAAGTCCCTTTCGCCATATGAATCTTGCTGTTATTTCCGGATACGACTTCCTCGAAGCAAATAATGGATACATAGAATATACTAGATTTCGAATAAAAGTTCGCGCTGCTGTAGATGG